>JACXGI010000289.1:0-54091 GCA_016801175.1 Esox masquinongy
TGATATCTTTCAACAATGAGATCCCTCTGATGCTTTGGAAGCTCTCTGCGGACCATGGCTTTTGCTCTGAGATGCAACTAAGAAAATGTCAGGAAAATCCTACTAGAACAGCTGAACTTTATTTGTGATTAATCAGAGTCACTTTAAATGATGGCAGGTGTGTAGTGACTTCTATTTAACATGAGTTTGAATGTGATTGCTTAATTCTGAACACAGCCACATCCCCAGTTATAAGAGGGTGTGCACACTTATGCAACCAGGTTATTGTAAGTTTTTTATTTTTCATTTTTCCCCCTCGAAGATTTCAGTTTGTTTTTCAATTGAACTGTTCACATTATAGGTCACATTAAAAGTGGAAAAAGTTCTGACATGATTTATCTTTGTCTCATTCTTTTACATCACAAAAACCTGGCATTTTCACAGGGGTGTGTAGACTTTTTATATCCACTGTATATAGTCCTCAAAATCTCAGTTGTCCTGAGAATGCCCTGAACTTCTCTGACCTGGTGTCAATGGGGACACTTGAATTTTTTTGACCCTCTATCGCTCAACACATTCACTAAATTAGCAATGAGTTCTAAACCCACAAATTGTCAACTAGACCCGATTCCAACAAAACTACTTAAGGAACTACTTCCTATCAGGTCAGCCACTGTTGAACGTAATTAATTGCACCCTATCCTCCAGATGTTTACCAAATTCACTAAAATTAGGGGAAATAACGCCTCTTCTGAAAAAATCTCATCTGGATCCATATATATTAAACAATTATAGGCCAATATCGAACATCCCGTTCCTCTCAAAAATCTTAGAAAAATGTGTTTCCCAACTGAATGCCTTCCTGAAGACAAATAACATTTATGAAATGCTCCTGTCCGGTTTTAGACCCCATCATAGCACTGAGACTGCACTCATGAACAAATGACCTTCTAATGGCCTCAGACAAAGGTTCCACATCCGTTCTGTTCCTTCTTGATCTTAATGCTGCCTTTGACACTATTGATCACTCCCTTCAGAGAGACTGGAAACCCATACTGGGTTACGTGGACAGGTTCTAGCCTGGTTTAAATCTTATTTACCTGAAAGATATCAGTTCGTATGTGTGGATGGCATGTCCTCTGATAAATCAAAGGTAAGTTTTGGGGTTCCTCAAGGCTCGGTGTTGGGCCCATTATTGTTTTCTCTATATATGCTGCCTCTGGGTGATGTCACCCGGAAACACAAAGTAAATTTTCACTGTTATGCTGATGACACACAGTTGTATATTTCAATGAAACATGGAGAAGCCCCAAAATTAGATACTTTGGAAGCATGTGTTTCATATATTAAGAAGTGGATGATGGAGAACATCTTGCTTTTAAACTAAAAAAAAACAGAAATGCTCATTTTAGGACCAAAGAAACAAAGAGTTATGTTGACAGATCATACAGTGAACCTTGATGGTTGTATGGTTGTATCCCAAAAAACTGTGAGAAACTTCGGCGTTACCCTCGACCCTGACCTCTCCTTTGATGAACATAAAAAATATATCTCAAGAGCTGCTTTTTTCCATCTTCGGAACATTGCAAAAACCATAAACTTTTTAGCAAAAACTGATGCAGAAAAAGAATCCATGCTTTTGTCACTTCCAGATTAGATTACTGCAATGCTCTTCTCTCCGGTTACCCTGATAAATCAATAAAAAAAAACTTAAATTAGTGCTGAACATGGCTGCTAGAATCCTAACTAGAACTAAAAAATTTGGATACATTACTCCAGTACTAGCCTCTTTACACTGGCTGTCTGTTAGGGCTAGGGCTGATTTTAAGGTTTTATTGTTAACCTATAAACCGATACATGGACTTGCTCCTACTTACCTTGCTGAAATTATCCAGCCATACATACCTACATGCAGGGTTGGGTAGGTTACATTTTAAATGTAATCCATTACAGTTACAAGTTACCTGTCCACATTTGTAATCAGTAACGTAACTTTTTGATTACTCAAATTCAGTAACGTAATCTGATTACTTTGAATTACTTTTAGATTACTTTCATATTAAGAGGCATTGGAAAACAAATAGGAATAGCCTATAACCAACTGAACACCTTTTCTGGGATCAATCAATGTTAAAGTTTACATAGCTGGCCAAAAACGGAATTCGCATTTTACCTTATGGGTTGTGTAGGCTACAGTGCCTTTGGAAATGGATTTCTAAACCATTGCTTTTTACTTCAATATGATTGGGCTACATCTCTACATTACACGCTAAAAGTCTGTCAGATATTCAGTCATTACAATTAATCCAATAAACCTCGATCTTTCAAAATCTGACTTTTTATCTGAACATAACCCAAAATCTAATGATGCTTAAGCCTGTTCTGTTATTTGTGTTTTATTCATGTTTTTAATTGCTTCAAAACATTGTTGAAAGATAAATGGCAATTACTCGAAAAGGGTATTGACATTGTTGTATATAAAAATTAAGATATCCGTAGCTTTTCGCGCATAAACTAAATCTGCAGTAGTCTGATGATTTGCTCCACAACCAACATTGTCAAAATGTTGAGCAGGGTATATCTGCAGACCGCAAGTCGGGGGCGTAACTTAATATGGGGGTTCCTTAATATTAAGTTACGCCCATTCACGGTTTCCATTGGTGTGGTGTTTTTGATTTAGCTAGTGCATGCGTTTATGAAGGAAAAATTAAAGGGTCAATGACGAAGATTTCGGTAAGTGCTTTCATATGACAACCTCTAGCTATATAATTAGGGATAGTTAACGTGTTCACTAAAATCGCTTATCTACTAAATTCTTCGAATCTGAGATTCGAATAGCTTGCCAGTGACAGAACACAGAAAACACGACAACCTTTATAACTACATTTAAAGATAGCTAGCTACCCGACGAGGTAGGCTACTTGTTAGCCAGCTCTAGTCAATTAGGGTACGTTATAACTAGCTAAAGATGCATGATGCACCTGTCACTATATGCAAGCAGGCAAGATCCATTTAATTTTTAGCTTCATATACACTATGTTGTTATTTAGAAATGTAATCATAATAATAATTTGTTATGGCCATCTTCTATGCAGTGGGGTAAAAAGTAAAAAGTAGAAGTATTTGGCTGTGTTCACCAGTTTTGGGAAGTTGCTAAGGATGACCTAAATTACCTAAACAGAGTTCATAACTAACCAATGACCTTAATTGATAATTTACACTCTTCCTTTTTATTTTATTGATCACTGGTTAGTTAGTAACTCCCTTTACCTGGTTACTTAGATCTTAATAAGATACTTCCCTAAAGTGGTGAACACAGCCAAACCCAGTTGAGTACTTTTACTTTGTACTTTGTACACCTCTACTTCTATGTGATTTTTGTGATCTTTCATTTCAGTTGCCAAGATGCGTTGTTGACCTGGGGGATGCTGTTGCCTGGGTAAATGCCAACACGGGCCTCTTCTGAGACCAGGTACAAGTCCTCACCCCTGAATGATGTGGAAATACAGGGTGGTGTGCAGATGCTCAGAGAAGCCTCAACTCTAGAGGAAGAACAAGAAGCTCTCTCCCCATTCATGTTTTTGTTTAATAATTTTGAAGACACTGAAACATTAATGGATGAAATAGACAAAAGAGGACTTAGTGATAATTTTGAGCTTCTCTGTTAATTATTTTTGTTGATGAGGATACCTATTAGCTGTCTTTAAACCATCAGCTAATGCTGGTTTCCACACAACAAAAATTACAAGATCCAGAAAACACAATATAGAGCTCCGGAAAAAATTAAGAGACCACTGCACCTTTTTCTTTCCTCTCCAAAAATGTCGAAAAGGAAGGTTTTGAGTGAGGAACAGAAGGGTTAAAATTAAGAGACCACTGCAAATTGAACGCTTCTGTTCTTCACTCAAAACTTAGCTTTTCAAATTTTTTGGAAAGGAAAGAAAAAGGTGCAGTGGTCTCTTAATTTTTTCCGGAGCTGTAGTGTGACGAGACAAAGAGACAAGAAACATCTGTTGTTTAGCAAGAGTAAACTGGACAGTGTTTTGGAAGTGTTCACGTGGCCATACATGATAGGATGAAATCAAAGCCTACACAATCTGGGCAAAGCTGAATACACAGTACATGAAGAAACAGTTTAGTTTTCTCAGTGTTGTAATGTAATGTTTTAAATATTTGATCGGGCGATTTAATTGTCTAACTGGCATATTATTTAATTTTGTATTTTTAGGTTATGCCATTAACCTCATGCTTTTGGACTACATTAACTGACTTGTCTGTTGTGCTCTTTTGGACCTGTTCTACTTGTAATTTATGTTGCTGAATCAACTTTTAGGATAAGGGTTAAATTAGACCTCAGATAATCAATTCCAAGACAAGTAACACTTATATTCCTCATAACAATGTTTTAAGTCCATAACCACGTCATTACTCTAGAATTAAAAATGTGCTTGTTCCAGGCACCCCCGGAAATTTTATATTTCTGTAAACAGATGTTGACCAGACAGATGTCAACCATCAACCTCCTAATGATGGCCCTCTACTGTATCACATATAACCAAGCAATGGCTACTCAAAGAAAAACTAACCATGGCAGGCATAGTGAGTATGACTGTGCATATATGTATGCATGTGTCTGTATTATCACTGCACTCAGCAGCTTTCTAAACCACCAGTGTCTCATTCTTGACTGTAACCAAAACATTTCAAACTATTTTAAGAGGCACTTCAGTCTTCAAATTAATATATTTCAGTTGTATGTTATCAAACAATTTTAATCCTGAAACAAAATACAATTAAATGGTATTGGAAAATACCATTTAATTTTACATAATTGGTACAAGCGTAATCAGACTAGAGCGCTTTTTCAACATGTAGTCAAAGCAAATACCCTTTTGTTTTCTATATCAATGCTTGAACCGCTTGAACCTAGTGTTATATCTTAACAAAAGATGATGAATGAAATCACATGGACCCTGAGATAAAGTTGTAACGTTAGTTAACTTTTCTTCCTCCATTAGCACACTCAACGTAATGACGTCATACCCATACATGACACCTTGCGTCGAACTGTGTGTCAAACCAGGATGTCCCCAAACTGGCCAATGGCGAACATCAGTGGGCGTAACTTAATATTCAGGAACCCCCATTTAAACTGACCAATGGCGAACATCAGTGGGCGTAACATAATATTCAGTGGGCATAACTTAATATTCAGGAACCCCCATATTATGTAACGCCCCCGCCTTGCGGTGTGCAGATATACCTTATTGAAAATTTTGCAGCAATCCCCTGCACGCGAATGCACGTTTGCAATCGTGAACAACCGCATAGAAATAAGATTTACCCGCGCGAACGTAACCTGCGATTATTATGGCCACCAGTGATGGATTTTCAAAACTGTGATTATAAACCTGCACTCTTAGCTTATAGTAAATGACGTCAACAGCCAATGATAACCAATGAACACAATTTTCAGAGATGCAAAGCAAGCAGAATCACATGGCCTACCTGTATGGGCAGAGTTGATGTGGCCTTGTCAAATGCAAATAATCATCCTTTGGCAGAGTGCTTCCCAACACACCTTTTCTCCTCAAATGTCGTGGTAAATTCCATATAATGTTTTATCTTGAAGGCAGCGCCATGTTACAGCTATCTAACAAATAGTTGCCTAATTTATTAAACAATTCCTGTAAAAGTTCTTCGGTGCAGCTCGTCCTGACTGTGTTGTTCGGTGCATTTGACAAATAAACCTTGAAACTTGAAAAAGATATAACACCAGGTAGGCCTATTGCCTATCATTGTTCTGAGAATTATGCGTCGAGTAGATAACTAAATAACATTTTATATGACTCGGCTAATATTATCGAAGATATACTCTGTTTTTACCAGCCATCCAACCAACAAAAACCGGAGAAATTTAAACTAGCGCTTCCTCCGTCACTAAACTGGTTATACGCGTCCACCTTTGCGCGCATGATGATCACACACTAGTGATGGGAAGTTCGACTCTTTCTACTGACTCGGATCTTTTCGAGACGTTCAGTAAAAGGTTCGATTCTTTTGAGTCATTTCGTTCATTTGAGTCATTAAGGCTAAATGTACACATTTAGCCTAGTTTATACAATTCTTAAAATTCTCTCCAGGGGTTGCATTGGGAAAGTGCATGGAAACGCCTCCACGTTTTCTTCCTATGGCGAACCTCGTATCGTAGGCAACCACTTTTCGTGTACATGACACGAATTTTCTGCAGGAGTCAGAGCGAAATAATTATTTGTTAGTTAATTCTTCTGTTATCTCACACGTAGTCTATACTGAGACCACTGTAACGCAGCCTGAAATGTATTCCCATCCCTTCCCAGATCAAATGTGTTCCAAATAAATATCTAGCAGTATTTGTTGCAAACTGGCTACAGTAAATGCGGGATCAATAGCTGATGTATTGTATTAAATGCATTATAAAGACGTTTGTGTAATACACACGAAAAGCTGAAGCTGTTGCTGAAAGAAAATATGAAGAAAGTCATGTAATATACATACAAACTAGATCCGTATATGACATGAATCATCAAGAAAATCGTGTCCTGCACACGAAATAAACTGCCTTTTACGGTCACTAGAAAATCGTGTCCTGTACACGAAAAAAATGTGTGCATGTCATGATTTTCTATTACGGAATTTGTGTAGTTGTCACGAAATCCTGTGATACTCTGTTGGGACACAGCCCACATGCATTTATTAATTATTAATTACAACCTGTACTCTTAAAATGTTGTCACCTCAGATGTTTCACATTTGGACCAGCTTACCTATCTCCAGAGGGATGTATTGAGGAGTGTTTTCTAAAATGTCTGCCTATTACAAGCCACACCGGAGAAGCCCTGTGTAATTCAGTTACAAGTGTTTTAGAAGAGATGGGTATTGACGATAACAAACGCCACTGGCAGTGTTATGATAATGCAAGTAACATGTCAGGCACTTATACAGCCACGCAAGGAGATCAACCCATTGGCACAACGGGTACCTCGCGCAGCCCACATGCTCAATGTTGTGGGGGTTAATAGAGTTAATTGCTGTCTGGAGACAGAAGAGGTTTTTAGTTTTGTAAAATCCCTATTTTGCTTTTTTTCAAAAGCCATGTCTGGCTGGCATATAGTCACTGCAGGGTTGCAGCCCAATGAGAACAAATGAATACAAACACTCAAATCGCTTTCTGATACAAGATGGTCAGTGCACTCAGATGCAACTAATGCCCTGTGTTTGAACTACACAAACATACAGTAGTTGCTACAACAAATTGCTGATGATGAACACCGGAACTTAACTACCCGGGAAGAGGCCAGGTCACTTAACAAAAAAATTAAAAAGCTAGAAATAGCCTTTCTCTGTAATCTGTGGAATACCATTCTTTTATGGTTTCAGGAGGTGAGTACTGCACTCCAGGCAGTTGAAATTGACTTGTGCAATGCTGAGGAACTGGTGCGTTCATTGAGTGACTATGTTGCAAGCCTAAGTGGTCAATTCGACAGCTTTGAGAGACAGCAGCAAAGATGTCACCCACATTGTCAGATGTCTATAAAGTAGACACAGAATGGGTGAGAATAAGAAAAAAAGAGTGTCAACAGTCAGTCCATTACAAGTTTTCCACATCGATGTTTACATTTGTGATTGATAGGCCAGAGGCAAATTTGGACAGAACACACCACTCATACAGTGATGTTCATGAAACCTTTGAGTTTTTAAACACATTTAATTCCATATCCCTGCAAGACCTCCGAACATTAGCATTGAACCTGCAAAAGAAATACCTTATGGACTTGAAGGAGGACTTCGTCAAAGAACTAGTTCAATTTAGGGAATTTGTAAGTAAACAGCATGGAAATAAATCGGTCATTGAAGTACTCAATTGAATTAGGCGAAGAAAAATACAGCCAGTATTACCAAATGTGGACATAGCTCTACACATTTATTTGATGTGTGACCAACGCAAGTGCTGAGTGCTCTTTTTCAAAACTTGCGTTGGTGAAAAACAAACATTGATCAAGCAGGTAATGAGAGAGTGAGGCAGCTTACCCCACGTACACACTGTGTGCTCGCTAGAGCTACAAAGATGTACGCTCTCATTCATTTCCAATGATAGCTACCGAATCAGCGGGCGGAGCTACTCTCGGAGACAAAATTTCCCCGCGACGGTTGAGAAACGTTCAACTTTATGCTAATTTCCAGCGAGCGTGCAGTGACGGAGTTCGGTGACTACCAATGGCAGGGCAGATGTTTTCTGCATCTTGAAGTCCCTTCTTTTTTTACTCACTAGTTAAAAAATATTGACGAGAAACTTATAATTGAGTTGTCCGGTTTCCCCATTATTTATGAAGCTTCTCTGGCTTTATACAGAGATATAATAAAAAAATGGATGCAAGCAGAGATCGTTGGGATCACAGGTGAGTGATACATGCATGACGGAAAACAAAGTAAATTGCTATTTGAACATTGACAAATCATTGACTTGGCATCGTCGTAATACATTTTTAGTAGTGGAGTCACGCAAATACTAAATACTTATTAATATTTGCAGAGACGGATTTTTCCCCTATATTGGTAGACTGGTTGCCGCTGGCATAAATTAGTAAAATACGCTCTGCCCGACCGGGCAGTGTGCACAATAGGTTCTGCTCAGTGACAGCTCGCCAGAGATTGAGCGATTTGCAAGTTTTGCGAGCGCAGTGTGCACGTAGCATTACACTTATTTGTTGAGAACGACATTCTTCGTGACTGAATTTTAAAGACATAATCAAGGACTTTTCGGCATTTCAAAAAAAAAGAAAGACAAACTATGAATTATTGGTTTCTTGTATTTTGTTAATTGTAATTGTAAACCACTGTGATCTTGTGCTGTTGAGGTGCATACTTTTTGTTTTTATAAGAAATAATTGTCTGATACATCATTCTGTTGATCTGGTGGTTTTACTTAATATATTTGGAGTATCATAAGCTTTATGATATTTTTGCTATGTAATGTGTCGCTGTGGGTGGGGGTGCTGAATCGCGTTGTTGTGTCTTTGACTAGTGTATTCAGACTGACAATAAGGGTTTGTTTGCGGAAAGAATTCAGAACTGTTATTTATGGTAAATGTTCATACACACATCTTTTTACTTGGTTGTGTGTGAGCCACTCTCACGCTCGCTTGTTGTAGGCCAAACAAGCGGCCTCCAAAAAAGTTGTAGCCCAGGGGACCAAGGCAGGATTAAATCGCCTCTGATGTTCAATTCAACATTCTCACAAATGCTGCTGGGTTAGATATATAGAAAACTTAGATCTATGAGAAGTAATAACAATTTCTGTCTACCCTTAGTGTTGAGAGAGTGGTGTCCACAGGACATAAGTTTAATGGACTTAAAGATGAATGTGGTGGAATGAGGTGGAGTAGGAGTAACATTTCTATGAAAAACTGAAGCATTTGTGAGGAACAAATGCTTAGCCAAAATATTGAATTTTGTGAATGACAAAAGGGAGAACGGATACAGCTGCTTCTCTTCCATTGACAAAATACACTGTATGTAAAACCAATAGAGTGGATATATATATCATGTCAACTTCAATTAGGGTCACTCATGACCATTGCCATTTTACTCTTTACTCCACCAAAACTGTTTTTGCTATGTGTACAATGGTTTCATTGGACCAGGAGGTGAAAACAGCAATGACAGGAGAAAGGTGCCTAGAGAAGGTTCCATGAAGGCCAAGTGTCAGGTGGTATACTCAGGTTATCAGGAGATAGTACAGAACTGTGAAAGAAGAGGTACTCCAAGAGTATTTGGATAACCACAATGTTTTGTATCTTGAAATGACACAGGTTACATTAATTTAAAATCAATGGAGGAATAAAAAGCAGACTGTCAATTATAATTTGAGTATATTGTTATCCATATCAGCTAGACAACATAAAAACGTCTGCATGTTTTTTACATAATTACATTTTAGAGTAATTTTATAACTGCTAATACAAAGTGCTGGAATACAGAGCCGAAGAAACAGGACATTTGTCACTTTCCAGATACCTTTGGAGTTGTACAACCCCAGTTCCAAAAAAGTTGAGACACTGCGTAAAAATTTAAATAAAAACAGAATGCAATGATGTGCTAATCATTCAAACCCTATAATTCAATAGAAAATAGTACAAAGACGACATATTAAATGTTGCAACTGAGACATTTTACTGTTTCTTGAAAAATATATGCCTACTTTAAATTTGATGCCAGCAACATGTTTCAAAAAAGTTGGTACAGAGGCAACAAAAAAAATGGAAAATTTGTGTAATGCGAAAAAAACTAAATATAAATACTAACTAAATACTATCACACCACTAAGTACAGCTCCGGAAAAAATTAAGAGACCACAGTACCTTTTTCTTACCTTTCCAAAAAAGTTGAAAAGGAAGGTTTTAAGTGAGGAACAGAAGCGTTTAATTTGCAGTGGTCTCTTAATTTTAACCCTTCTGTTCCTCACTCAAAACCTTCCTTTTCGACTTATTTGGAAAGGAAAGAAAAAGGTGCAGTGGTCTCTTTTTTCCGGAGCTGTAGGTCAATTGGCAACTGGTCAGTAACATGATTGGGTATTAAAAGATCATTCCAGAGAGGATTGATCTGTCAGAATTGAGGATGTGGAGGGGTCCATCATTCTGTGAAAGACTGCACGGGAAAGTATTGCAACAATTTAAGAAGACTGTTTATAAATGTAAAATTGCAAAGAGTTTGGGGATCTCATAATCTACGGTACAGTACATCATATTGGTAGCACTTTATTTGGCAGGATGGAAATAAAGTAATAACTAGGTTATTTCCAGGAAACAACATAGAAACAAAAAGGAAACAACTGGGTAACAACATGGTACTACACATCAATACACTATAAAACCTAATAGAGTATCTTACTAAAGGATTT
Organism: Esox masquinongy; assembly: GCA_016801175.1. Lineage (NCBI taxonomy): Eukaryota > Metazoa > Chordata > Actinopteri > Esociformes > Esocidae > Esox > Esox masquinongy. The sequence continues at coordinate 10,919 of JACXGI010000289.1, forward strand.
AAGTACTCTTTACACAAATGTTATAATAAGATATATTTAATAAATGTATCAAAGTAATGGTAACTTAATAATCATTTAAAATTAATATTACTCAATTTCATTGAGTGTAGTTTATTACATTTTTCATTCAGATTAATAGAACTGTGTAAACATTTATCAATTACTTTGAGTCCATTTGCATCTTTTTTGTATGTTTACTGGAAGCAACTTTTTTTTGCTTATGGACTAACACTGCATTGACTAGGTTATATTGTTTATAGGCTAAATACAGACATACTCGTTTCAATTTGACTTTGCTTGTGGGATGCTAACTCCGTTCACTGAGCGTTCTTGGGGACTCCAAGGCAGAGACCACAACAGTGTGGTTCAGTGAGCTCACACTCCGTCTAGGCCGGAGCAGAAGGGACCCGCCTTGGACCTGGCAGGGAGCGTCAGTGGACGGATACGCCATCCCGAACATAAGAAACTAAAGGGTGAGATTGATTTTCTTCTTACAATAACTCCATTGGGGGAAAAGGTTTTCAGACCTTTTGAGAAAAGGTTTTCACACCTTTGGATAAAACCTGTTTGGGCCCGTGGGGCCCCACGTGGAACAGGCTGCGGAGTAAACAGTTTTGGGAAACTAATTCATCGAGGATGAATATAAGATGCATGTATAGACAAGAGAATTGCTATGACATGGCATAGATGTATGCATGAAAGATAACGAAAACAAAACAAAAATATAAAAAAAACCTAAAATAAACTAAAAAATAATAAAAAAATAAAAAATGAGAAATAACAAGAAACCAGGCAAGCCTAGTTCAGCCGGCCCGCAATAGAAAGTGTTGCTATCTCGAGATTCAAATCCGGGTCACCCACATGAAAGGCTATGTTGTTAACCACTACACCACGGAGCTGTACTTTTGCTGGGTGTCAGTATAGCTTCTCGTCTCTATCCTGAACAAATCCTCTTTTGCCACTGGCTGTTTTAGTAGTTAATTGGCCATTTGTGAATGATATTGATATTGATACAGTTAAACTGACTAACGTTTCTTACTAAATTTACCTCTACCACAAATAGCGACTATGTATTGCGTTTGCCACTGGCCGTTTTGACAGCGTATTAGCCAGTAATAAGCTTTACTGGTATCTACTAACTTACTGGAATAGTCATAAGAATTGAGCAATTGCTAGCGAGTCTGCCAAAGCTATTTCATTTCATGGCATAGGAACATATTTTTTTCTTTCATGGCAAAACAACATACTTTTTTCTTTCATTTGTGAATGACATTTATACAATAACTATCAATAAAGGCGACGATAACTAACTTTTTCATCAAGTGAAAAGACGAGAGAATCGTGGAATCTACCAGAAATAATTAATAAATGACGTTGCTCTCAATAGATTGGAAAGTAGGTCTTCCATATGAGAGACACTGTCGTTAACCACTATGCCACGGCATTACAAGTTTCAGCAGTCGCTAGACTCCATTGAGGATTGTGTTAAATCGGCTTACTAGTATCTACTAACTTCCTAGGAATAATCATAAGAATTGAGCAAGTGCTAGCGAGACTGAAGATGAACTATTCCATGCCAGAAACAGTCGCAATATATCCGTATACAGTTTCAGTTAAGGCTTACTATAACGTAACTACTGTATGTTAAGCCAGCAAATGTGTTTGTCTATCCTGACCCAAAACGCATGCACGGATGCATACTTCGAAAATACACCAGAAACAGTTGCAATATAACCGTAAACTGTTTTATTTCAGGCTTACCATAATGTAGATACTAACGGTTTTAGCCAGTGAAGTTTTCGTCTATACGGAATAATTCATAATGCGTACTACGCATCGCCTGCAAGGAGATACAAACCTATAGTTCGGGACCTATAGTTCACAAGTCTGCTTCTCTAACCACTACGCTATTTAACAAGGGGCAGTCAGTCAGTCACTCACTCACTCATTAAGAGACATTCGCTCTTCTTAGCCGGCTCCGCTTACGCGGTCCGGCAAAAAGAGAGAGTTGTATGTAGTATGGTTTGGTGACAAGTGCGAAAATAGAGATGTCTCCCTCATGAACTAAAACAACTAAAGCATTCAGGGAAAAGATGCAGTATTTTACTTTGAGACATTGTTTATATTATTCTGCCAAGTGCAGAAGCATAAATCAATGCATCCTGAAAATGAATGCCTTATATTGCTTGAAATACACAAATACTAGATATACTGAGGATATAAAGAGTAGCAATTCAATACTAACAAAATATAAATTGCAACTTTATAATATATAACAACACATCCCATATATAACAACCCTGTGTTCACAGGAAGGGAGGGGGAGCAGCACAGTGACAGGTGCAGGCGGACTACAGGACTCAACCATTTTACGGGGAAGGGGGGAATCAAAGATATTGGAATGGATTACCATAGAGATTAACAAATAAAGCAGAAAAAAATATAATACCATTCAATACAATTAAATATGAATATATTATAGCAGACACTCCTGACAACTGGGGTGGCAAGACATTTTTTAGGGTGGGAGATGCCACCCCGGTAGTTTTGACAGTGCATAGCTCAGAGTTTACGTTAGCCGGCAAATGCTGGCTTTTTGCCGGTATCACGTGATGTAGTTGTCCGGCAGATGAAAATATCAATGGCCAAAATGTTCGGTGGGAAATATGCCAAAAAAATAGATTAATAGCATATTAAATAACCAAATATTCTGTGACCTATATGATCTGTTGCCAAGAAAACAGCGAACTTCCGCTGTTTCAGTAAGACATTACTGAGTGTTTGGTCATGTGACTAAGTGTGGCACGAGAATCATAAGCTGCACACTCCAGGAGCAACTCCAGCATACATGTTTAATATGCAATGGGACAGCATATATTTATATCCATACATTTTAATGTACATTATCTAATTAGGAAATGTGGTTGGAAATGACAAAATTCGACATACAATATTAGTCAAAATATTTTACACATGCTTGATTGTTTTTTTACTTTTGTCGATCAGAGCTGATCTGACAAATAAGCGACTGAAATGCGTTTTCTATTAAATAATAATGTTGAGAAATTGGGCTACATTATGGTACATTGCAAAACAATTCTAAACTAGGTTTAAACATACTAAAATTTAGAAGCAAACGAGTTTCAGTAAATGATCTGCGCCTATAAATTTACACAGAGCTGTCAAACACTCCTCAGCACCCATGGCCTAGACATCCTATGGAAACTGACATAATTTGCATGGTATTTGTTGAGACATTTCTAACATTAGCTTCAAAAACCCTTATTCAGATTGGAAACAGGATTTTGTAATCCACATATTGTGCAAAAAGATAGTTGTCTATAAAAAAATTGTGATCTGGCTCAAATTATTGCAATCAGGCAATTATGTCATATTTGCAACAGCCCTAGTTGTAGCCTATATGCAAAAATTTCGCAAAAATTGTGAAGAGTTCATTCTGCTGACTAATTAAAATAAAAAACATTTGTTGGATCATGTTTGTGTTTTATTGCTGTTTAAATGTAGGCTATTATATGGCTATTTAAAACGTGTCTGGTAGCTCTTCTATATGGCTGGATTTCTGGAATTTTACCAGCCATATTGGCAGTGAACAAAAAGGCTAACGTAAACACTGATATAGCTCCCACCCAGTGTTATTTTGCATACTAGAATCAGTCAGTTTGATGTTCAGTTCCTGATTTATTTCTTTATTTAGGTATTTACTTTGACTTAGATGTTCAGTTCAACAGTTATCCTGTTTCTAATAAAGTCAAAGATCATTTCTGACATTGTGGGGGGTGGTATCGGCCGATTAATAAGCTATCAGCTTTTTTCTGCCCAAACTATCGTTATCATATCGGCCTTTAAAAATCCACTATCGTTCGACCTCTAATTTGAATGTATATAAGTTGTTAACCATTGAATTTAACAGTTTTTGCTTGTTTGTAATAAATTTGGCCACATTTGTGGTCAAGTAACTAAGCTAGCTGACACGAAACATTTGTTTTGTATCTAGTACCGTCACTATTACTAGACTTTCATGGATTCCACGTGGCACCTCATCAAATTAAAACAATGCATAAAAAGGCCTGTTTCAGAGTGTGTCAATACAAGTAAAAATCTTTGTAATGATGACAAGTATAAGGCCAGTACAGAGAAGTCGCGATATAAAAAGATTTTAACCAATCATAAGAAGTCAGCTCTTGACATTTCTGGAAACTCTTTAATCTTTGCACAGGCAAATTAGCTCTTACCACTTGTCTTTTATCCTCATTCTAATTTCAACAGCAGGCAACCTAAAGTTAAAAAGCAGTATACTTAAAGTGTTGTACTTTTGGACACAAAGTAATATAGAAATAGTTCATTGAGTGAAAATGGACCCAGTTATTTTAAAATGTTGTATACTATGTGCTGTATATAATATCATTTAAATCCAATAATTGCATTCATTTTAATACACTGAAATATAAAGCTCCGGAAAAAATTAAGAGACCACTGCACCTTTTTCTTCCCTTTCCAAAGAAGTCGAAAAGGAAGGTTTTGAGTGAGGAACAGAAGGGTTAAAATTAAGAGACCACTGCTAAGTGAACGCTACTGTTCCTCACTCAAAACTTTCCTTTTCAACTTTTTTGGAAAGGAAAGAAAAACGTGCAGATGTCTCTTAATTTTTTCCAGAGCTGTATTATAATTGCTAAAACACCACACTTGACTTCTCAGATGCAGCTGCAAGCTGATACTGGACACAAAGGGAGAAACATTGTTCCTTGGACAACCTGGACAGAGCAGCAAATAGGGACATCAAACAGCGGGGACAGTGCCGCCAGTGACAGGTTTGTTTATAAATGTGTAGAAAGAAAAAAACATGTTTTGAGAACCTTTGTTTTATATTTGATTGGAAGTGATGACTCATTTTTCTTACAAAATAAATAAAATAAGGCCACATCTAAAATGGGTGTGTATCCCTTTCATATGAAGGTAAAACAGCAACATAAGTTTTTTATTGGTAAAGATGCTGCACTCTTGTAAAAAAGATTTGCAAACTTGGAATTACTTTTGTAATTGTAGAAACATTTGGCAAAATTGTAAAAAAATATTTGCAAACTAGTAATTACTTTTGCAGTTGTATAAAAAATGTGCATACTTGTAACTAACTTGATGTTTGGAATCATGCTACTCATTAATAACACTTACCAACGTAAAATACAGACAGTTTTGTCACTAAAATTTCGCTAGAACTGTGACAAAATTATTTTTATTTGTAAATCACAGTCTGCAGTACTCCACACGCACGCATGCACGCACACACACACACACATATATACTCAAGTCTCAGTTGCTGCTACCAGACTCTCCACTTTACTTTATATAGTTTTTAATTTTTAATATCTTTATTAGGGTGTAGTTATTGTGTTGTCCATTACTTAAAATGTTTTGTTATTTGTTTTTAGTCTTTCTTTCCATTGGTGCATTGCTGTGAGGTTAGTATTGCGTAAAGGTTTTATTCACATTGACCATTTATTCCAAAAATTTGGAATAATGTACAGATTTTGCTGTTTCGAAAGGAAATTGGTACTTTTATTCACCAAAGTGGCATTAGCCTGCCTAGATTTGATCAAAAAATAAATTTTTGATCAAATCTAGACAGGCCCCATTTCCAGCAGCCATCCATCCAACACCTTATCCTAAGTAATTATGCTTAATTTTTAATTTGGTACTAGAATATCACTTCCCATTTTATCAAACACAGCTGAAAGCTATTTGGTTTGTTAAATTAAGCTTAACATTGTCTTTGTGTTTGTTTTTGAGTTGCCACAGCATACAATAGACTAGCATGTCTTAAGGGTGATATTAGGTAAAAAATGGCAAAAAAAAAACCGCCTTTCTCTAGAAATTCGTCAGTCAATCGTTGTTTTTAGGAATGAAGGCTATACAATGCTTGAAATTGCAAAAAAAATGAAGATTTCATACAAAGGTGTAGACTACAGTGTAGACTACAAGTAATAGTCATTCCAATATATTTCAATTTTAAAGTCTTTGCAGCAAATTCTTGACTGTCAGAAAATCTTGGATCAGGCTGCTAATCTGAATACTGTAGATAAACAGCCACAGAAAACTTGTGTGCACATACCATTCTTTCTTCGATGGTGCGGCCTTCAATGAAAATGGACCGTTGTCTCAGCAGGAAAGCATTTCATTGATATTATACATTGATGATTTTGAAATATGTAATCACCTTGTTACATCCAGCAGGAAGCATAACATTTGTGGTTTGTATTGGATTCTGGGTAATTTGCCACCAGGCTGTAACTCAGCTTTGTCCTCCATGTATTTGGCTGCTTTAATCAAAAGAAATGATCTGAAATGCCATGGCTATGAGAAAGTGTTAGAACCTATAATTAAGGATCGTGTAATTTTGGAACAGAGCGGGAATTTCTCAGGGTCTGAAAATTTCTCAGGGTCATAGATTTGTAGATTTTGCACTGCAGAAAGATCAGAGTTCCAGAATAAAGGAGTTAGAAATGGAGTCTTTACTTTGAGAACCAAAAACACTCATGCAGATCATTTAGCAACCCTTAAGGAAAACAAATTGCCCAGCTATTATGTGTAAGGTCTGCGTGCGACTCCAACCCACCCAACAGGTTAACACTGCCTCTGACTGCCAAGTTCCCAGCCCACACAAACGCACCATTCCCCCCGTTCACAATCACCGGCATTCAAAGCACCTGTTTCTCATTACCCCTTCAGTATATAGCTCCGGTTGATACTCCTTTCTGTGTGAGGTATTGTTTGTAGCATACAACATACCAAGCCCTGTCTAACACTGAGAATGCATTCTTCCCATCTGACCCTAGCCTGCCTTTGGTGTATATGAGTTTGCCTAGTCCTTCGGTGCTTTTGCCTGTGTTTTTCTGTGTACGGACCAGTTTATTCGTTTTGGACAGTCTGCCTTTAGCTCGCTCCTTTTGTACTGTTGCCTTGTTCTGTTCTGGATTACCTGTGTACCTACCACTGCCTGTTCGCCTGACCAAGTATTTTGCCTGCCTCTGGATTTGTATATTACATCTACCATTGCACGCTCTGCAGTTGGGACCATACATCTGCCTCCGGGTTGTGTTCTTACATTATGCTGTGAAATCAAAGAGCGTTTTGTCAAAGCATCTCTATTATTTTGACGTTACCACTGGGTTTCCTCCAGATATCGTGCACAATCTTTTTGAAGGAATTGTTCCTTTTGAACTTGCACTTTGCCTCTGTGTATTAATCGAAAAGAAGTATTTCACATTATTGACACTGAATGAAGCAATATCATCTTTCAACTTTAAGTGGACTGACAAAACTAATCAGCCTCATCCCGTACCTCTCAGTCTTCAATAAAAAAAAACTGTTGGGGGCAACGCACGCAAGAACTGGAGTCTAATCAGAGTTTTGCCTTTGTTGAGTGGGTGTAGCGTTCCCTGTGAGGAGCCAGCTTGGCAGATCTTAACAGACCTGAAGGACATTGTTGATCTTGTTGTCAGTCCTGTTCACACTGGAGACTCATTGCATATCTTGACATTGCATATCTTGATTTTAAGATCTCTGAGCACAGAATCAGATTTCAAGAGGTTTCCCCAGACTGTACCCTTAAACCAAAACACAATTTCTTGGATCATTATCCATACTTGATCCGTCAGTTTGGTCTACTAGTTGCCCTATGGACTATGCGATTTGAGGCAAAGCATAGCTTTTTTTAAAAGAGTTGCAAGGAATGTCAGGTGCTTCAAAAATGTGCTCCTTTCCCTTTCAGAGAGACATCAGTATCAGATTGCACATCATTTGCACGCATGTCGCTTTTCCAGACCTTCATTGGAAGTGAAGGTCTGGAAAAACTGTTTACATCGATATTCTTAACAAGAAAATCTCAAATGCTCTGAGACAGAAGTTTTTAAATATGGACACAGTGTGCTTGGCCAAAAGTGTGGCATATAACGGAATAAATTACAAATATGGGATGATCTTGATCCACAGCTCACTGGGAGGACTGCCAGAGTTTAGTGAAATCATCCAAATGGTTATACTGGAGGACAAGTTAATGTTCATTGTGAAGAAACCCAATGGATGGTATGTTGAACACTATAGAGCTTTTGATCTCAAAAAATCGCCAGGCAAGGAAGTGGAACTTATTGAGCCACAAGAACTACATGATACATACCCACGGGCAGACTACAAAATTGGAGGGATGCGTCTTGTTACATTGAAAAGATATATCCATGTTTAAAGGATGAGGCCTCTGAATGTGATAGTGGCAAAAGCCAGACTCAAACTACTGTGTCCCCAAAATAATATTTATTTCATACCGTAAGCCAGAATGGTGTTTCAATCAAAGTTTGTCTTTATGATTTGACCTACAAATACTTACAGTAGGTTAATAACAGGACATTCTTTCTTATAACACTAACAGTGTGTTTTTTTTTGTGGTCATAGTTGTTACCATTCATCTGCAAAACACCTATACAATTGTTTTTGTGTGCTCTTTTAAAGCAGCTATAAATGGTTTATTGGTGAAAGCCTAACCGGCCGAAGTTTTGTTAACCTATCAGACCGGCCAAAGTTTTGTTAATCTATCAGACCATTAAAATTTCAACATTTAAGTTTGTGCATATTTATCCAAGTTGTCAGCTGCAGCTTTCATTTATTTAATGGAACCAAACACGGAGGTTGAGGATACAGCATAGGCATTATGTCACTTTTTATAGATGCTGCTGGAATCCAGTCAGCAAATGCTAATAGAACAGTTCCAACACTCAGTTGCCATTTTATTAAGTCCATTTATTGAAGTAGGATAACACGCTTGTAAGATGATAAATTAACCATGTGAATAATAAGGAATTATTTTCAGTGCATCTTACCTACAGTTGCTTAACCCTATGTTATCATTTAATATCTACACTTCTCATTGACAGTTTTATTAGGTCCAACTAGCTTAAACTAATGCAGTCTAACACAAGTCCTACAATAAATTCTCTCTCATATTATCCTAAATTAGGGAAGGAGACAGTCCAATAAAAAATGTAATCAATGGTACTCCTACAGGAGACTTCCCTTACATGTTGAACCTTACGTGCTGTGCTTGTGCTCTCTTCTCAGACTACTTGGCTTCTTTGACACCTGCAAGACTAAAGGTGATTTTGGGGGAGAGCAACGTTGAAAAACTGACTCTTCCAAATGGCATAACAGAGTCACTAGATGACCTTCTCAGCAAGATCAAGACTACCTTTGGTTTAAAGGGCAACCTCAGAGTGCAATACATGGACCAAGATTTTGGTAACGACTTCTTCAATCTAAATTCTACCACTGAACTTCAGGATTTGGGGACAATCAAGGTGATCCACCAGCAAACAAATCCACTTTTGATCAGAGCCACTAAGACCACATCATCTAATTTTCTTTCACCTGAATCTGAAGACTGTGTGTCATTGGCATCAAATGACACAATAATCCTATCATCTCCTGAGTCTGTGTCATCTTGAACACAACAGTGGCCAGAGGACTTTCCAATTCCTAGATTTTCATATGACACAGAGCTGCAGCTAGCGAAGGGGAATTCTGAGTACCATGTGAGCCACAAAATGTTGACTCTGAAAAAACATAAGGGTCCTCGCAGACAAAATGGCTCACACGTTTGCCTACAGATGACAGGAGGTGGTAAACCAAGAACCCACCATTAAGGACTTCAGGGACAGATGGCCTGCACTGTTCTCACAGAAAGAGGTAATAATGGAACTGATGTGATCTATTCTGTGTCTTTCAGGTTTTGTTACAGTGAGCTTTTGTGAATTGGTCATAATTTGGTATGGTTTAGATTAAGTATAACATTGCTTTCTGCTTACTGACAATTTCAATTTTCAGTTTACATTATGTGTTATACTTTTTAGAGTATTGACATTTGCGTCATTGTACAGGTATGCTTCAGTAGTTACTTTGTTACCAGTGATATATACAGGATGAGACCAGTTGCATTTTATTTCATTCAGGATACCATATCTACTGCCATTTGTTTTAGATCATTGCAGATTTCCTAAGGCTCATGGCTGTTCCTCTTGAGGAAAATTTCATGGCCCAGTTAGACTTGTACTCAAGTCAGCTGATCAGAGTCATCCGTGCCAAAGGAGGAGTAACACACCAAAAGCCTGCTGACGTCATGCACACTTTGGATCAGGTAGATGTGTTTGATGAAACAAGACCCTGAGTTTACGTGGTAGCTAAAAGGGGTGTGACAGTTTATCTGTTTCCTTTATAGATACATTAATGTGGGCAGACCAATATTGATAGTGTCTTTCATATGCAGGGAATGTTTTCAGCTACTCAAAAGCTACACCATTAAACTCACATCGTAAAAGTCTGTTGGTTTTTAAATGAAGTGTAGGAGTTTAGCTGTAAGAGTAAGGACGAGGTCTTCAAAGATTTGAAGAAGAAAAAATGTATAAAGATTATGTTGTTCTAGACTGAGGACATTCATCTTCGGAGGGAGTGTGTCCTGAAAGCCCTCATCATCTTCCTGGGAGAAGATGCAGAAGACCTAAACAAAGATTATTTTGTAAGTTTCAACAGTAATTTGCATGTCAACACATCTTGCCAAAGGGACACACACAAAAATATTCTAGATTTATAGTTGTGAAAAGGAAAATTTTCACAACTGTAATAATACGCTACTCAAAAAAATTAAGGGAACACGTAACCATCACAGTATAACACCAAGTCAATTAAACTTCAGGGATATCAATCTGTCCAGTTAGGAAATATAAGCGATTGTGAATCAATGTCTTCTGTTTTGGTGCAAATGAAAGTGACAACAGGTGCACTGGAGAGGCAACAGCAAGACAACCCCCAAAAAGGGAATGGTTTTGCAGGTTGTGGCCACAGACAATTGCTCTCTCCTTATCCTTCCTGACTGATTCTTCTCTAGTTTTGTTTTGCTAGTGTCCTTGTCACTACTGGTAGCATGAGGTGGTACCTGCAGCCCATTCAGGTTGCACAGGTAGTCCAGCTCCTCCAGGATGGCACATCCATATGTGCCGTCACAAGAAGGTTTGCTGTGTCTCCCAGTACAGTCTCAAGAGCATGGGGGAGATACCAGGACACGGGCCGTTACGCGAGGAGAGTTGGACAGGGCCGTAGAAGGGCATCAACCCAGCAGGAGGACCTGTATCTGCTCCTTTGTGCAAGGAGGAACAGGAGGAGCACTGCCAGAACCCTACAAAATGACCTCCAGCTGGCTACTGGTGTGCATGTTTCTGACCAAACTGTCAGAAACAGACTCCATGAGGGTGGCATTAGGGCCCGACATCCTCTAATGGGACCTGTGTTCACAGCCCAGCACCATGCAGCACAATTTGCATTTGCCAGACAACACCGGAATTGGCAGGTCTGCCATTGATGCCCCGTTCTCTTCACCGATGAGAGCAGGTTCACACTGAGCACATGTGACAGACATCAAAGAGTCTAGAGACGCTGTCCCTAACCCTAACACCGTGGTGAACGTTATGCTGCCTGCAACATCATCCAGGATGACCGATTTGGCAATGGGTCAGTGATGGTCTGGGGAGGCCTATACTTGGAGGGTCGCACAGATCTCCACGTGCTAGCCAATGGTTCCCAGACTGCTGGTAGGTACCAGGATGAAATCCTCAGACCCATCGCCAGACCTTACGCTGGGGCAGTGGGCCCTGGGTTCTTCCTGGCGCAGGACAATGCCCGGCCTCATGTGGCCAAAGTGCGTAGGCAGTCCCTGGATGACGAAGGCATTGATGCCATCAACTGGCTCCACGTTGCCCAGACCTGAATCAAATTCAGAACCTCTGAGACATTATGTATCATGCACCCGACGCCGCCGAGTAGTGCCACAGACTATCCAGGAGCTCACTGATGTCCTGATCCAGGTCTGGGAGGAGATCCCCCAGGACACCGTCTCATCAGGAGCATGCCCAGACGTTGTCAGGAGTGCATACAGGCATTTGGGGACCATATACACTACTGAGTCACATTTTGAGGTGCCATGATGAAATTAACACTAGTTGGAAAAGCCTGTGATTTCTATTGTTTACTTTGATTTTCGGTGTGAGTTTGAAACCAGCCCTCAATCGGTTGGTGATTTTGGTTTCCATTGACCGTTGTCATTTTTTTGAATCCTTAATTTTAAGGTAAAATGGTTGCCTAATGTTGCTTTAACATTGAAATATCAACATAAATCTCTTTTCAACTTCACCATGACCCGTCTTAATGCCAGACTTGGCCAATCATGAGATGTGTGGCTGAACTTGTACCAAATCCATATAGTGTGATCCCTTTTGGCATTATTCAGTGAACTGTAATCATTATGATTTTGTAGCCATTGTCTTCTAACATTGTGCAGCCCTAACGAAATCCTTATGTTATTGTGTTCTGAACAAGTTGAGGAATCATTGAGTTATCACAGAGTAGGACTCAGGCCAGTGATTCTTGTCCCGTACCAATTGCATAGTTACTGCATAACAGTGCAAAGTGATGCCAGTGATGTTTTGTGTTTGTGTCATGTATCCTTTTGTAGGACTCTGGAGCAGATGACACTATAAAGGACCTGGAGCAGCTCACCATGGCAGTGTTCGTCATTCGGAAGGAGGGGGAAGGGCTGCAGGAGCCACCTGAAGACATTGGCATTGTCATTGAGGGTGTGGAGGTTTTGAATGAACAGACTTCAATTGCCTCAGCTTGTGCCCTGCTTCTAGGTCTGATATATGTACTCAACCTAGCTTATCCAAATCCCTTTCATTTAATTTTTGAAGTGCTCCAGAAAAGCTTGCAGTAATGACACACTACGATCTATTGCAAAAGACAATAAGGATTGGACCGTAGAGGAATGGAGTAAGGTCATCTTCTCTGACAAGTCAAATTTTCAGCTTTGCCCAACACCTGGTCGTCTAATGGTTTGACGGAGACCTGGAGAGGCCTACAAGTCACAGTGTCTCGCACCCACTGTGAAATTTGGTGGAGGATCGGTGATGATCTGGGGATGCTTCAGCAAGGCTGGAATCGGGCAGATTTGTCTTTGTGAAGGACGCATGAATCAAGCCAAGTACAAGGTTATCCTGGAAGAACACCTGCTTCCTTCTGCTCTGACGATGTTCCCCAACTCTGAGAATTGGTTTTTTCAGCAGGACAATGCTCCATGCCACACAGCCAGGTCAACCAAGGTATTGATGGAGGGCCACCAGATCAAGACCCTGTCATGGCCAGCCCAATCTCCAGACCTGAACCCCATTGAAAACCTCTGGAATTTGATCAAGAGGAAGATGGATGGTCACAAACCATCAAACAAAGCCGAGCTACTTGAATTTTTGTGCCAGGAGTGGCATAAAGTCGCCCAACAGCAATGTGACAGACTGATGGAGAGCATGCCAAGAAACATGAAAGCTGTGATTAAAAATCAGGGTTATTCCACAAAATATTGATTTCTGATGAATGAATATGAATTTGTTTTCTTTGCATTATTTGAGGTCTGAAAACAATGCTTCTTTTTTGGTTATTTTGACCAGTTGTTATTTTCTACAAATAAATACTCTAAATGACAATATTTTTATTTGGAATTTGGGAGTAATGTTGTCAGTAGTTTATAGAATAAAACAAAACTGTTAATTTTACTGAAAAACATACATATGAATAGTAAAACCAGAGGAATAGTAAAACTTTACCTATGAATAGTAAAACCTGATCATTTTGCAGAGGTCTCTTAATTTTTTCCAGAGCTGTATTAGCACATTAATGTAGAATCTCCACTGTTTACGAAGTAAGATTTTGCAGTATCTCCTTTTCACAGATGTTGTGATTAGTGATTATTTTTTTTATCACACTAAAAGATTGTTATAACAATGTTTAAGTAATTTCTTTAAATAATGTTAAACAGAATTTAGAACAGTTGTGTCAACCAAGGGACAGAATTGAGTGATTTTGACTGGATAACCTATTTGTCCAATCTGTAATTTTATTGACATTAAATAATACTTCAAAAGAATAATCAAAACATGTATTGTTTCATAAACCGATTGAATTTTCTTATGTTAATCTTGTGTTACTGCAACTTGAGCGGTTCAAGGCAATCGGTTTCTTTAAACCATTTGAGTTGCAGTTTTTTGGTATTGAGTTTGTACAACAAAAATTATTACTAACATTAACACTAACTTAATAAGAATAAGTTATTTCCAGAAAGGGGTTTGAGTATTTAAACACATTACATATGAGTGACATTTACACAATTGATTCAAGTATTTAGCATCAATATGGTTGAGTCAGCTCCACTTATCTACTGTACATATTTTAACTTAATTTATTTAAGTAAAGGTAACTATAATAAAGCCTGTTGCCTATACTCAAAAACGAAGGAGTTAGCATACTCAAATGGTTCAAGGCAATCGGCTTCCTTAAACCATTTGAGCAGTGGTGGGCCGTCAGGGCCAGCAAGGCCTTCTCTGCTGGCCTAAATATTGTCAGAATCAGAAAATTATATTTTTATTATTTAATTATTTTATTTATGTTTTCATTAACGCTATATGTATTTTACAAAGTTCATTCCCATCAGACTATTAACGGAATTTCAATGCTTTTCTCTCCCTCAGTTGTGCTGCTTCTAGTGCAGCTCATATATATAGAAGCATCCAATCAGATATTCCAATTATGCTGTCTCCGGGTAAACTGGAGGCCTTCAGAATTTCGAGTGAATCCCCTCTGCTGTTGAAGTGAACAGGACCATGTTGATTGTCATATTAATTAAGCAATCAAATTTTGAGTTTGCCGTGTTGGGCGTATTCTTTGACACACCTTCTAGCTGGATTTTTTTTTTCTCATTTTGTCTCTCATAGTTGAAGTGTACCTATGATAAAAATTACAGGCCTCTCTCATCTTTTTAAGTGGGAGAACTTGCACAATTGGTGGCTGACTAAATACTTTTTTGCCCCACTGTATGTAGGCTAATTGCAGACTTTTACCAAGCAAACATTACTTTTTGCTTCATTGATGCTACATTCCTGCATGCATATTTCCTGAAAACTGCATCTGTTTCTTTCAAAATAAAAATGTTCAAAAAATTAAATAAATAAGAAATAGCTTTTCCCACCAGATTTGTTTGATCAAGTAAAATATGCCACAGTAGACCCAAATGAAAATAAACTTCAAGTATTCAGCATGGCGCGTTCACATGAAGGATGTTTCAGTTGTTAAACAGGCAATAGGCTACACGTTCAACCCATCATTTTTTTCATTAATATTTTCAGAGGTAAATAACGATTTGTTTCTTAATATGGGGTAAATCAAGAAACCAGGCAAGCCTAGTTCAGCCGGTCTGCAATAGAAAGTGTTGCCACCGCAAGAGTCGAACCCGGATCGCCCACATGAAAGGCTGCGACATTAACCTCTATACCATGGAGCTGTACCTTTACCAGCTTGTCTATACTGACACCCGGCATCTGTATATCCTGTACAAATCCTCTTTTGCCACTGGCCGTTTTAATTGTTAATTAGCCATTCGTGAACGACATTGATACAGTTAAACTGATTAACTTTTCTTATTAAGTTTACCTCCACCACAAATAGCGTCTATGTATGCCATTTGCCACTGGCCGTTTTAACAGCGTATTAGCCAGTAATAAGCTTTAGCGGTATCTACTAACTTGCTGGAATAGTCATAAGAATTGAGCAATTGCTAGCGAGTCTGCCAAAGCTATTTCATTTCATGGCATAACTACGTTTTTTTTCTTTCATTGCAAAACAACATACATTTTTCTTTCATTCGTGAATGACATTTATACAGTAACTATCAATAAAGGTGACGATAACTAACTTTTTATCAAGTGAAAAGACAAGAGAATCGTGGAATCTACCAAAAATAATTAATAAATGACGTTGCATAGATTCGAACATAGGTCTTCCACATGAGAGGCACGTCTTTAACCACTACGCCACGGCATTACACATTTCAGTAGTTGCTAGACTCCATTGAGGATTGTGTTAAACTGACTAATGTTTCTTATTAAGTTTACCTCCACCATAGCGTCTATGAGCTGTATTGCTTTTGCCACTGCCCGTTTTAACAGCTTATTAGCCAGTACTAGGCTTACTATTATCTACTAACTTCTAAGGAATAATCATAAGAATTGAGCAATTGTTAGCGAGACTAAAGATGAACTTTTCCATGCCAGAAACAGTCGCAATATAACCGTATACAGTTTCAGTTAAGGCTTACTATAACGTAACTACAGTATGTTAAGCCAGCAAATGTGTTTGTCTATCCTGACCCAAAACGCATACACAGATGCGTACTTGGAAAATCCACCAGAAACAGTCGCAATATAACCGTAAACTGTTTTATTTCAGGCTTACTATAATGTAGATACTAATGGTTTTAGCCAGTGAAGTTTTCATCTATATGGAATAATTCATTATGCGTACTTCGCTTCGCCTGCGAGGAGATACGAACTCGGGACCTATAGTTCTGAAGTCTGCTTCTCTAATTTTTTTTACTGTACATTGTGTAATTCGTTGAGAATAACATGATATAACAACAGTCAATGGAAACCAAAATTACCAACAGATTAAGGGCTGGATTCAAACTCACACAGAAAATCAAAGTAAACAATTGAAATCACAGGCTGTTCCAACTTACATGAATTTCATCACGGCAACTCATAATGTGACTCAGTAGTGTGCATGCCCTCCACATGCTTGTATGCACTCCCGACAACATCTGGGCATGCTCTTGATGAGACGGTGGATGGTGTCCTGAGTGATCTCCTCCCAGACTTGGATCAGGGCATCATTGAGCTCCTGCTGTCACTTTCATTTGCACCAAAACAGGTGACATTAATTCACATTCGCTTATACTTCCTAACAGGACAGATTGATATTCCTGAGGTTTTACTGACTTGGTGTTATATTGTGATGATTACGTGTTCCCTTAATTTTTTTGAGCAGTGTAGTTGTCAGTTTGTGAGTTTAGTATTCTGACAACGGAACAATGTAATATACAGCTCCGGAAACAATTAAGTGACCACTGCACCTTTTTCTTTCCTTTCCAAAAAAGTCAAAAAGGTTTTGAGTGAGGAACAGAAGGGTTAAAATTAAGAGACCACTGCAAACTGAACGCTTCTGTTCCTCACTCAAAACTTTCCTTTTCAACCTTTTCTCTTAATTTTTTCCGGAGTTGTACACCTATTTAAGAAAAGTCATGGAAGGAGGGTGTAGCATTCAAAATGGTATTCTCCAAATCATTTGCATTGACAGATAAATACAAGTTAGACTACAATGGCCAGGTACAGTAGGCCTGACAATTTTATTTTGTTGTAAATGAAATAAAAAAAAGTGATATCAAAATCCAGATGTTTAATTAACATATAAAATAATGTACATTGTTAAATTTTTCCTACGTAGGCTAAACAATTTACAATCCTACATTTTAGTCACTTAACTAAACAGAGGTAAGACCTTCTATGTTGCAGGCCTCGTCACTTAATCGAGCAAAGACGTTATGATGGCGATAACAAGCTAATCTTTGCTTGATGGCTTGCCCAGCTTACGAACAAATGTTTTCAGTTAATTCCAAACATCTGGTTCAAATCTTGGTCTTGACTCAGACTTGATTTTCTTCGATCTTGGTCTTGACTTGGTCTCGAACATAGTTCTGGCTATTTGTATAAACTTATGCAATCAAAATCTCAATGTCTAATGTAATTAATTAAACTAGCCAAATTGCTTCACACTAACAGAACAATATACAAATACAAATTACTACTGTATTTACCATTGGTTTTTAATTATGGAAGAAGCACACACATCTTAAACACATCTCAAAGTAGACCAAAAATGTTGGCCAGGCAGGCGTTAATCACTCTTAATGGTCGATACCCCCAGATAAAAGATCATCACTGCATGAAAAAGCCTGTTTCAGAGTGTCAATACAAGTAAAAATCTTTGTAATGATGACAAGTAAAAGGTCAGTACAGAGAAGTCGAGTTATAAAAAGATTTTAACCAGTCGTAAGAAGTCAGCTCTTGACATTTCTGGAAACTCCTCGATCTTTGCACATGCAAATTAACTCTTAACACTTGTCTTTTGTTCTCATTCTAATTCAACAGTTTACACTCAGCAGGCAACCTAAAGTTAAAAAGCAGTATACCTAAATAGTTGTACTTTTGGACACAAAGTAGTATAGAAATAGTTAATTGAGTGAAAATGGACCCAGTTATTTTAAAATGTTGTATACTATTATATAATATAATATAAATCCAATAATTGCATCCATTTTAACACACTGCAATATATTTAGTACATTACGTGGTTTTAAAATAGTTTTTAAAGTGCAATATAAGTTTTTCCAGAATAATATTTTTTTACAGTGATTTTGTAGGCTAATTTTTGAGTCCCTTTCAAAGAGGAAAGTTTAAACACGAATGATAAATTATAGGGTTAAGACAAAATTATTTTTTGTTTTTGAAAGTCCGTGTATAGGGTAATTATTTGACCCACTTAAGAATAAGTTGATTGATTAGGACATGAAATAAAAATAAAAAATTGTAATAACCACCTTTAACTAAATATATGCCTTTTGGGTAAAAGCCCCCAGTGGGAAGCTTGAGAGTTATGCCAATATGTGTATATGACTGACTATACATGCATATAGTGACTGTCATATACATCCCCTCATGAAAAGAAGATCCAATTTCAAATCAAAATTTTATTCAACTTTTATTTAAAGTGAATGGTAAACAGCCACACACTTCTAAACACACTTGTAAAATCAGGCAATACAATGACAACAAAGGGAAAATAAAATAAAGGAGTCATTGAATAAAGGCCTTTATAAAAAGGCTGGTTGAGGATTCAGATTCACTTTCTCAAGTTTGATGTTATATTACAAAGTTCAAGAAACAATGTCGGCAATTACCATGACAGATTGCAACATTTACCTCAGCCATTACATTTTTGCTGAAATAACATGGACAACAGAACATTTATTAATGGAACTAAAGTGTACTCTTGTACAAAGATTACTGTAGATGGCTAACTAATAGCAATACAGCCTACCTATAACGAAAACAATGACTCCAATCACTCCATGGCTGGTTAGTTTCTTAAGAAAACAATAACAGTATAAAAGGGTCATGTAATACAATTATTCTCTTAAATATATGAGGTTCATGGTATTACTGAGTGGATATACACCAATCAGCCATAACATTATGATCACCTGCCTCCTCCCGTTTTGCCGCCAAAACAGCCCTGACCCGTCAAGGCATGGACTCCACTAGACCTCTGAAGGTGTGCACCAAGACGTTAGCAGCAGATCCTTTAAGTCCTGTAAGTTGTGAGGTGGGGTCTCCATGGATCGGACCTGTTTGTCCAGCACATCCCACAGATGCTCGAATGGATTGAGATCTGGGGAATTTGGAGGCCAAGTCAACACCTTGAACTCGTTGTTGTGTTCCTCAAACCATTCCTGAACCATTTTTGCTTTGTGGCAGGGCGCATAATCCTGCTGAAAGAGGCCAATGCCTGTCAGGGAATACCGTTGCCATGAAAGTGTGCACATGGTCTGCAACAATGCTCAGGTAGGTGGTACGTGTCAAAGTAACATCTACATGAATGGCAGTACCCAAGGTTTCCCAGCAGAACATTGCCCAAAGCATCACACTGCCTCCGCCGGCTTGCCTTCTTCCCATAGTGCATCCTGGTGCCTTGTGTTCTCCAGGTAAGCAACGCACCCGGCCATCCAAGTGATGTAAAAGAAAATGTGATTCATCAGACCAGGCCACCTTCTTCAATTGCTCCGTGGTCCAGTTCTGATGCTCACGTGCCCATTGTAGGCACTTTTGGCAGTGGTCACAGGGGTCAGCATGGGCACCCTGACTGACCTTTTCAGCAATTTGAGCAGCAGTTGCTCGTCTGTTGGATCGGACCACACGGGCCAGCCTTCACTCCCCACGTGCATCAATGAGCCTTGGCCGCCCATGACCCTGTCGCCGGGGTTACCACTTTTCTTTCCTTGGACCACTTTTGATAGGTACTGAGAACACCCCACAAGGGCTGCAGTTTTGGAGATGCTCTGACCCAGTCATCTAACCATCACAATTTGGCCCTTGTCAAAGTCGCTCAGATCCTTACGCTTGCCCTTTTTTCCTGCTTCTAACACATCAACTTTGAGGACAGAATGTTCACTTGCTGCCTAATATATCCCACCCACTGACAGGTGTCATGATAACGAAATTATCAGTGTTATTCACTTCACCTGTCAGTGGTAATAATGTTATGGATGATCGGTGTATACTGTTGTGCAACGGCTAAAAAGTACAGAGTGGATAAATATTTTAGAGATACAAAAACTGGAACGTCTAAGAGGGGAATTGAACACGGGTCAAAATATTGAAGGTCAGGGATATTCCCACAAGACCACAGGGCTTGCTTGTCTTTTACTGCGCAAAGGGGTTTTGGGGGACTAACCCAAAAAGCCTGCACTGATGCATACTTTGAAAATCCACCAGTAATAGTCGCAATATAACTGTAAACAGTTTTATTTTAGGCTTACTATAACGTTGATGCATAATCTGATGCATAATTAACATCACGCCAAGTTGGAATATTTAGCTAGACACCATTAAGCATTGTGTTAAATAATCGCAGTATAACTGTAAACAGTTTTATTTTAGGCTTACTATAACGTAGCTACTGAAGGTTTAGCCAGCAAAGTTTTTGTCTATCCTGAACAAATCCTAATGTAGCAGCCCGCATAGTCTTTGTCTATCCTGAACAAATCATAATGCATAAACACTGGTCCCCCTGCATGGAAGTCCACAAGTCTAACCACTACGCTATTTAACAAGGGATAGTGAGTCAGTCAGTCAATCAGTCACTCACTCACTCAGTAAGAGACATTCACTCTACTTGGCTGGCTCTGCAATCCAGCAAAATTTTGCGAGAGGACCACGTTCCCAAATTCTGTCACATATATCAACAAGATCCAGAATTGCCACCTTCTCTGGGCCTGAGCTCATTTAAGATGGAAGTGGAAAACTGTCCTGTGGTCAGACAAATCAAAATTTGAAATATTTTTGGGACTCATAGATGCCGTGTCCTCCGGACTAAAGAGGAGAGGGACCATCTGGCTTCTTATCAGCGTACAGTTCAAAAGCCAGCATCCGTGATGGTATGGGGATACATTAGTGCACATGGCATGGGTGACTTGCACATTTGTGAAGGCACCATTAATATATACATGTTTTGGAGCAACATATGCTCTTATCCAGACAATGTCTTTTTCAGGGAAGGCCTCAGTTCCTCAGTTCCCAAATGCTTACAGAGTATTGTTAAAACAAGAGGTGATGCAACGCAGTGGTAAATATGCCCCTGTCCCAACTTTTTTGAAACGTGTTGCTAGCATCGAATTCACAATCGGCATGTATTTTTAATTAAATATAGGGATAAATGATTTGCCCATCATTGCATTCGGTTTTTATTTGCATTATACACAGCGTCACAACTTTTTTGGAAACAGGGTTGTATATTGCTATGTGAATGCAACTCATCTACTCTTCTCGTTATGCCCTTCCAGGATGGCATTTCCGCCTGCCTGGTCGCCATCTCTGGCTGAAAAAGACGGAGCTGATCTGCCTCCAGCAGAAGGTATGTACGCTCCAAAACCTCTTGATCAAGGTTGACAACTCCATGTTGTCCCCCTCCCAGAGTGCCAAGAACAAGACAACAACATGTTGTTCCTCACAAACACCAAGGAGGTGACTCGCTCCTACATATTCGTGTTGTACAACATTTGTAGAGTACAACCTTACTTCAAATAGGACACAACATAATCCAGAAACTTGTCAGCTCACATCTGGACTACTGCCACAAACTGTTGGTATGGCTCCCTGCTTGTGCCATCAATTCCCCTGCAAATTAACCTCACAGCCCACAAGTCTTCCCATATCAACCCACTCCTCCACACACTCCACTAGCTTCTAATATAACAAGTTTGTATCTAGTACATAATCATGGTGCTTGTCTACAGAGCTCTTTACTGCAAAAGCTCTTCGCTCTGCCACCTTGTGTCTTGGCTATCCCATCACTACAGAGCTCAGCCAAGTCAATGTTTTTTTTGTTTCTGGTAGCTTCTTGAATCTAGTCCAGCAGAGTCCCTAAATTCCTTCACGTTTTTAATGAGTTTCTCAAATAACTCAGCCATATTGGTCTGTTTCAGCTGTTGTAGGCAGCCTAGATGTTTGGAAAAGGATGTGCTGACTGTATCCTTGAGCAGCCATACAGGGAGCTTTAAGATATTTGGATCCTTCTTAAATTATAATATCTTTGTGAATTTACGAATAAATAATGTAAAATGTCTGTGTAAAATAGATATTCCACATCTTTCTCATTTAGGGCCATTGCACTGCCCTGAGCAGGGTATGTGTGTTTGTATGTGTGTCTAAAACAGTTACCGGATGCCTTGTTTTCACATTTGAGCCCCAAAACACATCACCACAACCTCTGCTTCACACAAATTTAGGTCCACAGCACCAACATACCTGTGTGTGAGAGATACTGGGTACCGGGTTTGACTTGGCACTAGGTAGAGACGGAAGAAAACAGAGCTTAGCTGGCACAGCCTCAGCAAGCAAGGGAAGAGAGTTTAGAATTCCAGTTACAAGGACGTCTCTCAATGTCTCCTAATTCCATAGTGGAGGTACTAAGCAGAAAGTAGAAATTGAGAGAATGTCTTTATCTACTGGAGAGTCTCCTTTCCCCAAACCTTTGAAAGAAGTATCTATATTTGCATGGAGGGCACCTGTGGTTTCCGTCAGTGATGTCCTTTGGAAAAAGTGGTTATGCTTGCATGGAGGGCACCTGTGGGTTTCTGTCAGTGATGCCTCAAGGCTGCTCTGTGACTGACATACTGACACAGGCAGGTAAACATAATGAAGGAAACAGAAACGAAGTCTATTGCGCTCTCCCTTCCTCCCACCCCCCACTTTTGCTTTCAAACAAGTGCAGAGTGCGATGACATTGCCAAACAGAAGCCCTTCTGTCGAGGGCTGTATTAACATTTAACCAAAATGTTCAGGCTCTAGAACAAAGAGTTCAGCCATGAGAGACAGAGAGAGGCAGATATAGAGAATCAACCCACCTTCACTCACCCTCCCAACATTTTCAATCACAGTAGTGAGTCTACAAGGATCCACGTAGCACTAACTCTCCCTCGGTTTCTACTTCTGTGTCTTTGCACCAAAGACTTATACAGAGGAAGACAAACACTAAAAACCAGAAACGACACCCTGAGCACATTCCCAGAGACAGTGAGTAACCAGGCTGCACTGCCAAAGATGAAAAACATAGTTTAACATCACCGACAGCAGTGTGTGTATGAGCCTGTCTGTTGGACTCTGGTTTCTTGGTGTCTGTTTTAAATGACGCAGTGCAGGTGTTGTGGAGCTAGCTAGTCAGCTGGTACTATTTGACTAATACAGAGCATTATGGTCCATTCCCATCCCACCAAGGCAATGTCCATTGTGGGAGGAAAACACATATCTCTGATAGAATCAACAAATTAATGAGCCAGATTAAAGGCTCATAACATAAACTGTATTCTCCTCAGGCTAAACACTAACTACTTACCGTTACCATAGAGAAGAGATGGATAGACAGTCTGGGAAAATCCATTAGGGCAAATCCTAAAAGAATTACTGCACAAAAACCAGCCTAAACTAGACTAGATGATATCAGACCACAGTAGATGAGCAATAACCTCATCCCCAGGCTATTGCACACAGTACATATTAACCAAGGATATCAACAATTCAAAGTGTGACAATATAATAGTTCCATGGGACTCTAAAGTCTATGTGACTTTGTTAAGTCTATGTCATTTGATAAAAGATGATCACTTGACTGTTGCCTGACATCTCTAAATTCTGCCCCTGCTTTATGATCGCTACATACTGTTCTTCAATCTGAAACTGAGATCATTAGTTGATTGTGGTGATGTCAGAATAAGGGATGTTAAGTCATCAGCAATTACTCTAACATTTACATTTAAGTAATTTAGCAGAAACTCCTATGCAGAGCAACTTAAAGGAGCAATTATGGCTATAACAACAACAGTTCCTTCAACTTGTTGGCTCAGGGATCTGAACTAGAGACCTGTCAATCCTATGCTCTAACCACTGCATTCATCTGCCAACCCCCAATTAGTCACAGCAAATGACACATTTAGAAACACCACTTTTCTCAAAGCATTTTCTGGCTTAGGCCCAAACCAATTCGGTTTTGGGACCAATCAGACCGGTTCTGCGTTTGCATTCTAAAAATTGTAAGGAAGGTACTCAGATCTATCATCATTACAGAGAAGAAACTTACAACCACAGGTATGGTGTAGTATTTGGCCAGAGCCAAAGAAATCTGAATCTGGTTGCCAGGAATACATGTCTGTGAGTCTCTAAATGGAGGCAGTACCCATATGGAAGACATAAGGGGGAGGGTTAGAGGAAAGCTGAGCGAGATGACTGCTTGGTAAATCAAGGCCATTATGCCACAGCCTTTGTGCCAGGATTTTCTACCGTCAATTTTATTTCTAAGGCCAGGTTTAACACGTTGGTCCACCAGCCTCTTCGCGCCTATGGGCAGAAGTGTATAGGAATGAGATTAGATGGTCCAAGATCAGATAAATAAGACTGATGCCAAGAGTAGACGAAAAGACAAGCACAGACTGCAAGAAGTGGGCTACTTGCCCAAAGTTTGATACATGTTGGACCCATAATACAATGCATTCAGCAGTCAGAAAGACACAATGGGGAAATGAGACATTTCTTTTTTCCCAATAAAGGATAGATTACTTTTATTTACCGAGACAAGAGGTTGAAAAAGAAAGAGAGAGAGTGTGTTTGGAAACTGGAGTAAGAAATCAACAACTATTGACTAATCTGCAATCGACCAGCCGGGCTTGGTCTGCTGACTAAGTAATTAACTGGTGGCTAACAGGACAGAGATGGCTGATTGGTTCTTAGGTATGAGTGTTTCATCACTTGACCATGTGGGAACACTTGTCCCACTTGTAGCTTAATTAATTGTGTAGATCCTACATTGACCCTCCATTGATTACCAATACGAGTACCACTCCAATGGATAATCAATTGGAATATCATCACCATTTTTTTTGTAGTTTAGGAAAACTCTTTAGGAAAAACATAACAATATACTATTGTTTTTTACAGCAAATTTTAGTTATTGCTGGGAAGACTACCGCAAAGGAACTGTGAACTGGTTTAGGTAATGCATAGATTGTGCATAATAAACTGTAGAAGGATTATCTATCTCATATTCCACCCACGAAAGATGAATCATTCATTTAGATCTGTCCCTTTGTAACAGAAATAATAAGAATACATTTAATTCTATGAAAGGTGACATCTTATTACAGGGGAAGATAGTAGATGAAAAGGGTCAAGCACTACAAATGAATGGATAAAGGAATTGAACTGCACCAAGGTAATAAATACACACAACCCTCATGTGGAAATACTGCAGTCAAAGGTAAAACATAGCAAAATCTTTGCATGGTCAAAAAAATCACCCAGTATTCAAGTCTTTGTCTAATAAGACAGCCACAGAGGAGACTGGTGTCATTAGAAATAGGAGGATTTGTCTTTTTTTTACTAGGCTTTCCCTCTATATCAGTCAGGCTGAACTATAGTAGTGGCATGACTACATAATCATGGCCCAAAAATGATATATGTAAATATATATATACAGATCCGGAAACAATTAAGAGACCACTGCACCTTTTTCTTTCCTTTTCAAAAAAGTTGAAAAGGAAAGTTTTGAGTGAGGAACAGAAGCATTCAATTTGCAGTGGTCTCTTAATTTTAACCAATCTGTTCCTCACTCAAAACCTTCCTTTTCGACTTTTTTGGAAAGGAAAGAAAAAGTTGCAGAGGCCTCTTAATTTTTTCCGGAGCTATATATGTATATATATATATATATATATATATATTTTTTTTTTTTAAATTGTATACAAGCATATCAAAAGGTAATTACAGATATTTAAACAAAAGCTTTATATTTACATATGTCATAAGTACAAAAATACAGATCCGGAAAAAATTCTACATTTGTGCACCAAAAACAACGGACCAGACGGTAGGTTTACATTCAAGGGGTTTAGCAGATTAGCTCAGTTCAGATACACATGATTGAATGAATAGAAATTACACACTTTTTGCATGTTGCTCATCATACTATAGATAATGCAAAAGCATCATCTTTATCCTGATGTACAACAGTCCTAAACAGTGCATTTTGGATGTACAATCATGTTATAAAACTTAGAAACATTGTTGGCCAAAATACGTTCATCAGATAAATGCCTGCCTGATTGGCTATGTCCAGCAAGGTATAGCAACCTAGATTACTGCTTGAATCAAAACAGAAAGATAGCACTTTTGCCTATAAACAGATCGTCTGATCAAAAGACATTGGGTATGGACACGACAATACAAAAAAAACCTACAGTCGACAAGAGACATTCTAAAACGTCCTCTGCAAATTAATATGAAAGGGGTCAGCTAAAAACTAAGCATTTGTCTTGCTAGGTTGGACATAAACTTGTAGTTTTTAGTATGCCTGATTATTTTTTTCTTTCTAAGCATAAAAATAAAGCACTTAATTGCCCCGTATATGGAATATGCTATACAAATAAATAGCCGTGCCTTATACACTTGTTTGCTAATGTCAGGTGGCTACTTACTTTTTTGAGAGCTGGCCACTGGGTCCCACTAGCCTAGAACTTCTTTTCCAGTAAATTTTTGGAAAGTAAAAAAAAAGTCTCCAGCACTCCTGGAGTTATGAGGGGGGCAAAATCTGGATGATCAACCACACATTTGGAACGAGTTTAGCTTCAGGGACTGGGTCATTCATGGTCTCCAGCATTGGAATCAATAGTTCCTATTCGGTGCAACAAAAGCATTCCGTTTCGGTTGGCATTAGATTGCACGACCCACAGCAACACCACCATCCTCCAGACATTCTGGGCAAGGGTTGGGGATTAAGTGGTTCACCATCTCCCCCATCGTCAGCTGCTGTTCTAGCCTCTAGCTCGGTCAATTCATGCTCTGTGTATTCTGGTTTAAAACAAGTAAGGTTCTATCCCCCGGAAAAAGTCTTCTTCCTGATCGTATTTATGTATTTTCCTTTGTCTCTCAAACAAGTAAACGCTGACTGTCCTTTGGTGAATATAAAAGACGAAATAGGTTTGTTTTCTGTGACATACACACCTCCTCTTCCCGAAAGAATGCGCAGATTGATGCAATTGTGAACAAAACTGACCGGCAAACACAGGAAGAACCTGTTTATTTGAAATGACAAATATATTGTGAAACTTACTACATTTTCAAGGAATAGTTCAACAACACCACTAGTCTTAGTTTAGAGTGTTTTGGAGTAGTTCCACTTGCAATGCAGCTTTGCTGCAGTGGGACGAACATTTTCCATTCATGAATTTGGACGATTACTCTATATCCATTCTGGACTAACATATGGTAAGTGAATTTTTAGATAAATATGATTTTTAGACGAACTATCCCTTCAAGGGCTTCTTTTGTGCAACCATTCCAAAGAGCTTGTTGACATGGAGGTGACGTCTAACAGTTGTATTTGAGACTTGATAACTCTAAGATTCCACTAAACTTTGCTGTTCTTAAACATGGATCCTTGGGTTCCTCTTTGCCTCTCACACCATCTTCACCATGCGTGGGGGAAATATACACATGTATCCACTTCTTGGCAAATTTGCTGTTCAAGACCACAAAACATTTTGACTATTGCCTTGACTGTGGTTAGTGGTATTTTTCAAATGTGTTTTTATGTGTTTTTTTATATACTTTCCCTCAACTGAGTATGTCAATAACCATCTGTCTCCTTTCAGCTGACAGTTCTTTGGTTTCACCCACGGGAAACAGGAAAAGGGGAAAGGCATCAATACAGTTCCTAGAGACCAAATAAAACGCATAGAATTTCTTAGTCAGTCTAATTTTGTTCTGAGAAATGAAGGCTATTCCATGCGAGAAATTGCCAAGAAACTGAAGATCTATCTGTACTGCATTTGCCTTCATTGCACATCTACACATTCTACTGGTAATATAAATGTACGTAATACTTGGAAATTTTCTGCCCTCCTCTATTTGCCTTATTGCACATTTAGTATTGACTTTTGTACTGCATTTGCCTCATTGTACAACTACACATTCCACGTGTGCTATACATACACTTAATATTTGAAAATACATTTTCTGCCCTCCTCTATTTGCACTTCTGGTTAGATGTTAACTACATTTCGTTGTACTGTACTTGTACTGTTCAATAACAATAAAGCTGAATCTAATCCAAAAATCAAAAAAATCTCTTACAATGATGTGCAGTACGCCCTTCACAAAACAAACTGGCTCTAACCAGAATAGAAATGGGAGTGGTAGGCCCCGGTACAAATTGAGCAGCTACAATAATCATTTACAACATTTTCAATGTCTTCAATGTATTTCTGATCAATCTGATGTTATTTTAATGGACAAAAATAGTGCTTTTCTTTCAAAAATACAGTGAGGGGAAAAAAGTATTTGATCCCCTGCTGATTTTGTACATTTGCCCACTGACAAAAGAAATGATCAGTCTCTAATTTTATCGGTAGGTTTATTTGAACAGTGAGAGACAGAATAACAACAAAAAAAATCCAGAAAAACACATGTCAAAAATGTTATAAATTGATTTGCATTTTAATGAGTGAAATAAGTATTTGATCCCCTCTCAATCAGAAAGATTTCTGGCTCCCAGGTGTCTTTTATACAGGTAACGAGCTGAGATTAGGGGCACACTCAAAGGGAGTGCTCCGAATCTCAGTTTATTACCTGTATAAAAGACATCTGTCCACAGAAGCAATCAATCAATCAGATTCCAAACTCTCCACCATGGCCAAGACCAAAGAGCTGTCCAAGGATGTCAGGGACAAGATTGTAGACCTACACAAGGTTCGAATGGGCTACAAGACCATTGCCAAGCAGCTTGGTGAGAAGGTGACAACAGTTGCTGCGATTATTCGCAAATGAAAGAAACACAAAAACTGTTAATCTCCCTCGGTCTGGGACTCCATGCAAGATCTCATCTCGTGGAGTTACAATGATCATGAGAACGGTGAGGAATCAGCCCAGAACTACACGCGAGGATCTTTTCAATGATCTCAAGGCAGCTGGGACCAGAGTCACCAAGAAAACAATTGGTAACACACTACGCCGTGAAGGACTGAAATCCTGCAGCGCCTGCAAGGTCCCCCTGCTCAAGAAAGCACATGTACAGGCCCGTCTGAAGTTTGCCAATGAACATCTGAATGATTCAGAGGAGACCTGGGTGAAAGTGTTGTGGTCAGACGAGACCAAAATCGAGCTCTTTGGCATCAACTCAACTCGCCGTGTTTGGAGGAGGAGGAATGCTGCCAATGACCCCAAGAATACCATCCCCACCATCAAACATGGAGGTGGAAACATTATGTTTTGGGGGTGTTTTTCTGCTAAGGGGACAGAACAACTTCACCGCATCAAAGGCACGATGGACGGAGCCGCGTACCGTCAAATCTTGGGTGAGAACCTCCTCCCCTCAGCCAGGGCATTGAAAATGGGTCGTGGATGGGTATTTCAGCATGACAATGACCCAAAACACACAGCCAAGGCAACAAAGGAGTGGCTCAAGAAGAAGCACATTAAGATCCTGGAGTGGCCTAGCCAGTCTCCAGACCTTAATCCCATAGAAAATCTGTGGAGGGAGCTGAAGGTTCGAGTTGCCAAACATCAGCCTCGAAACCTTAATGACTTGGAGAAGATCTGCAAAGAGGAGTGGGACAAAATCCATCTGAGATGTGTGCAAACCTGGTGGCCAACTGCAAGAAACATCTGACATCTGTGACTGCCAACAAGGGTTTTGCCACCAAGTACTGAGTCATGTTTTGTACTGAGTCATGTTTTGTGCATTTTTCTGGATTTTTTTGTTGTTATTCTGCCTCTCACTGTTCAAATAATCCTACCATTAAAATTATAGACTGATCATTTCTTTGTCAGTGGGCAAACATACAAAATCAGCAGGGGATCAAATACTTTTTTCCCTCACTGTAAGGACATTTCGAAGTGACCCCAAATGTTTGAAAGGTTAGTGTATGCTTTTATGGAAAATATGTACATTTCTAAGCTTGACCCCAAGCTTTTGAACAGTGTATGTTTTGCAGAAAAAAAAATGTACTACTCAGTACAATATTTTTTTGGAGAAATTGTTTTGAAATAAAAGAATATGGCTCCCGCTCATGCTTGTGCCCAGAATATAAGTTGTATTAGTACACGTTTTTCAATTCAATTTTGCTCAGTATCATGAAGGGTGCCAATAGTACCTGAATTGACTGTATGTGTATGCATCTTCACGCACACGAGTGGTCTCTTATGAAAAGATGTGTGGGACGTATGCAGAGATTTTTGGACTTGTGTTCGACCAGTAAGTGTGCCTTCTCATGCGGTAAATGCAAGTGGTGTGTGTCTGAGTGGCGTGATGGCACACAGTATAAAAGCGAAGAAAAACAAGCACACAGAAATGCACATCGGACTGAAGTAGAAAGAGGGAAGGTTTTTGGCTCAACAACCGTGTCACAGGAATACAATTTCACAACATGCAGACAATGAAAATTGTTCTAAATGGTGGACAGAGGTTTCATTTACACATGACAGAGAATGACAAAGTAAAAAATAAAAAATAAACTGAGAGAAAGACAGACCGAGATAGGAAGAGAAAAGTCAGAGACTGAATAAATGAGCTAACAAATTAATAACAGAGATGGGTGTAGAGCAAATATGTTTTATTTATCTTACATGCACAGATCCAATTCCTCAGAAACTCAAAGCTTTGGGGTCAAGAGGGGTGTGACCTCCAATCCTCATTAGTGTAGGAACATATGCCATACTATCAAATACATGTTCTAATAACAGTGTATTTCATTTTGTGCTCTTCAACTTCGCAAGTGCCTGAATGTCTACCGGAGAGGAGATTATCAGTTGGTGAGAAATAGGTCCCCTCTGTCTCAGTCTTTGTTTGCGGTCTATTTCATACTGCCTGGCTAATAAGAGTTTGACCACCATACCTATTGATTATAGGAAGTCACTTCGGGTTTAAAATCATTTTGTATAAAAAGAAAGAAAAACTTGTTTCCATCCATCATCAGCCACATTTTTTCTGGCCAGCTTTCCCAGTTTAAATCGTTAAATCATTAGCTATAAGTCTGTTAGGAGAGAACCTTGTATGCAGCCATCAGCTAGCTTTTTAACAAAATAATTCTGGCCATCAGTCCTAGCTACCTTGAGAAAGGGAATGGGAGTTTAATCCCTTCCTTCTAGCCACAAGGGAAGGCTGCCTGTCCAGCATTACATGTACCAATGAATCAATGTGACATATGCATTACAAATGATAATGTAATCCCTACGTGTAAAAAAGAATATACATATAAAAGTCAAGATAGTCATATTCAAGTGCAGATTGGTCAAGAGGCTTATTCGAAATTGCGTTTTTTGGCTTGTTCGCTGGGATTACTGTATGGTGCTACTGAAACTTGTAGCCAGCTTATGCTCATCTTATGCCCAATGATTTTACCATTTGCATCTTGATGAGAGAAGTGGTGGAAATAAATAAAGAGTAGGGTATACATTTCCATTTCTACAATAAACTGCTCAAAAAAATTAAGTGAACACATAATCATCACAGTAAAACACCAAGTCAATTAAGCTTCAGGGATATCAATCTGTCCAGTTAGGAAGCATAAGCAATCAATGTTGCCTGTTTTGGTGCTAATGAAAGTGAAAACAGGTGCACTGGAGAGGCAACAGCAAGACAACCCCCAAAAAGAGAATGGTTTTGCAGGTGGTGGCCACAGACAATTGCACTATCCTTATCCTTGCTGACTGATTCTTCTCTAGTTTTATGTTTTGCTAGTGTCCTTGTCACTACTGGTAGCATGAGGCGGTACCTGCAGCCCATTCAGGTTTCACAGGTAGCCCAGCTCCTCCAGGATGGCACAATTGAGAACCTCTGGGACGTTATGCATCAGTGCATCCAACGCAGCCAAGTAGCGCCACAGACTGTCCAGGAGCTCACTGATGCCCTGATCCAGGTCTGGGAGGAGATCCCCCAGGAAACCATCCGCCGTCTCATCAGGAGCATGCCCAGATGTTGTCGGGAGTGCATACAGGCACGCGGGGGCCATACACACTACTGAGTCAAATTATGAATTGCCGTGATGAAATTCACGCAAGTTGGAACAGCCTGTGATTTCAATTGTTTACTTTGATTTTCGGTGTGAGTTTGAATCTAGCCCTCAATCGGTTGGTGATTTTGGTTTCCATTGACTGTTGTTACGTCATTTTGTTTTTCAACGAATTACACAATGTAGAGTAAAGATTATGATCTTTAATATATTTAGTTCATCAAGACCCGATGTGTGATTTCAGTGTTCCCTTAATTTTTTTGAGCAGTATATAACCAGAGAGGTTTAGGGGCTGATGTCATAGCAAAGAAAGAAAGAGCAGGGGGATTGAAAGAGAAAAAAGTTAGAGTGAGAAAAAGACAGAGAGGAAGTTAGAGAGAGATATGATTAGGTGAACAGCTCACAGTCTTTGATCACTGCCACTTCCTGCTTCCAAATGCTACTTTCCCATCACTATGGCAACAGGTCCTGTCAGGAACAATAACAAACTCTTTCTGGGCTTTTATCAGACACCTGGGAAGAATATAATACTGGCTCTGACTGCATTGAGTTAGTCATATTTATAATAATCATCATATTCAGTATGAAATTTAGCAGAGACTTTTATTAAAAATGAAATCCAAAAATGCACACATTCATGTATGGGTGGTCAGGGGAATCCTCCGGAGATCTATAATGAAAAAATTTAGTTGACCTCCTTTAGCCAAACATGGCTGTATGTCAAACAGAAACCTGATATTAACCATTACATTAACAAAATATCCTCCCAAATCTACAGTTATGTTTTGATAATGCACATTACTCTTTAACAAATATAAGACAATTCCATCACCTTACTCCAAGTCATTAACCTGACTTGGCGCAGTGTTAATGGTTCTGATTCTCTCTTTAGTAACTCAGACTCGTCTCATATAGTGCAGCATCAATGCCAGGGATGAAAAAGAATCAAAATTAAAAATTTCCCAGAAATATGTTGCATCATTGTTGATAAGGTCAGAGACTCAATTGTGACAACACATGTCAACCTTGTGTGAGAGAGATTATTAAATCATAGATTGTCGGATTCTGCTAAGAGGCATCAGATAGCCTAGCGGTTAGAGAATTGGGCCTGAAACTGCAATGTCATTGGTTCAAGTCAAGGTTAAATATTTTCTAAGAATGTACCAATTGCCCTTTCTGTGAAAAATTATCAGGCTTCCCAGTATTCTCATTCAATCTGTATGTTCTTTTCAAAAACTCTGAAAACCAGTGAAAGAAAATTGACAGAAATAAAAAAATAAACATGATTCTTGTATTTGTTGCTATATAATCCACTCTGATGATTCACAAATAAACTACATTATATTATATAGTATATTTCATGCAGACCTTTTATTTCAGCCTAGCTCTGACTGAACACGCAGCTAATTGGTAATTTTCCTGTAGAAGGCTTTGGCTGTTTTTTACTTTATGATAACCCTGTTATTGCGATTTTTTTTTAGAGTGCATTATAGGAAACAGTGCTATAACAGAGATCCAGAACCATGGTTAGCACTGCAGTAAATCTTTACTTGTCAAATTAGACTACATTTTTCATTTATTGCATGCATTATCATTTGTTAGTATTCCTTAGCCTGAGATGAATAGCATTAATAGCAATAAAGTCAAAGATCTCTGAAGGTTTTGATTAAAAAATATATTTTTGTTACTACATAAAATAAATAAACATATTCCTTGATGTCTACAGAAACTTGAAACTTCATAATAAAAAGAAATAAGACAAGATCCATTCTATTATTTCCTGTTATTAGACTACGATTTATTCAATACATTTGTGCTCTTTGCAATTGTACGTTAGGAGAACCCATTACACATTGCACAGCTATTTCTGCAAGAATTTCATAATGCATGTGTAGTAATCAACTTATTAGAAACCCGTATAAGACTATGCAAACATATTCACAAAGGTAATTAAATAGTATCACTACAATTAAAAATAAGTGTAATTCAAGCAAAAAATAAGAGTATTTCAAGCAAACAGCATACATCAGTGCAAGAAAGACTTCCGTAATTGTAATTCAAATTGATTACCTTCCCATAACCAAGGCATAAGGATTAATGTTCAAGATAGTAATGACACGGACAAAGCATTTTTCTAACTATGATCAGAGGGGGAGGCAGACAAGAGATGGTCTTGCCCACATCCTATGGACACCAGACATAGGAAAAAGAGACTGACACAGTGACAATGAGCCCCTTCTATTATCATCTGAGAGGAGTTTGAATTTAAAAATGAGTTATAGGCCGATGTTCAGACCGACAGGATGTAATCTCACATTTGTCCTTCACAGAAGTGAGACAATTCAGGATGGCAAGAATTCCTGAAACAACACAAAATGATCCTTTGAATACAGTGTCAATAAGAACCAGGGGGGTTATCCTCCCCTTCTACACATGCTTGAGCAGTGGCCCTTCATTTAGGTGTCTGCAGAGACAACTGTCTCCTCACAGGCCTGTTTTCTCCCATGCAGATAGATCCATTATGTAGAACGTGGCTATTCTAGTGGTCTGATTTAAATCGGCAAAGTGTGCACTGTATTTGCCTTCCCCCTGAAGAGCCGCAGACAGACAGTACTAGCACATTAAAGCGAATGGTGATAAACATCTAGAATGGTGGTGTCTCCTAGGCTGAAGGAGACCTGGAGAGCTGTAATCTCATTTGTCATTACTTAGTGACACAGAAGTAGGTGGACCTTTTGCACACAGGACACCTACATTTGAATAATGTGAAGCTATTTCTGTCTCTATTTATGTGCTCCAATTGAGTCCTCCACACACACAACCCCACTCATTACTGCAGTGAGAAACCCAAACCGAAATACCCACAAAAGTAGAAACCCAGACTACAGGATGATGGGTGAGAATCCACAGGCGCATAACTAGGCTAACTCTCCTGCAGAAGCAGCATCAGCATGAAACTTTCCATATCTCCGGCCTATGCACACACAAAAGATCGTGGTATAGGGGGAATTTTTTTTTATTTCAATACAGGAAAAGCCATGTTAAGATCAGAGATAGGCCATTTAATTGGTTTGTCCCTTTCAGTTTTGCAGTCTTATCCAAAATAGCCCACTCAGAGTCTGGTGTGCATGCTGAATGGTATCAGGGCCCTGGTTCAAAAGTAGTCCACAATTTAAAGAATCGGGTTTCCATTAGGTGTCCCGTGTAGCTTAGTTAGCAGAGCATGGCACCTGCCACGCCAGAGGTTGTGGGTTGGATTACCATGAGGTCCATGTTGGAAATGTACGCTCTCACCACTGTAAATTGCTTTCGATAAGGGTGTCAGCTGAATAACTAAAATGTAAAATATCATTAGGGCCACACACTGGGAGATTAGAAAACTGATGTTGTTCTGACATTTATATATAGGCCAGCTTATGGGAAGCAAATTCCAGCCCCTCCCTCATTAACTTGTTGACAGTACCCCTTGGAATGAACATGAAAAAACATCAATGGATTTTGGAGCCACATCCTACTACAACACTCTCCATGCTACCTCTCCTTTCCGGTTCACTTCATCTCCTCTTTCGGCCAGCATTCTTGCTCACTTATAATAATTCCCAGTTATTTCTACAGTTTAAAAAAAAAATCTTTATTTTACACCTAACCCTGGCTTTAACCCTAACCACAGATATAACTTCATGCCTAAAATGCCTAACCTAAACCTTAAATTTGAACCAAAAAGCAATGTTTTTGTTTTTCAATTTTAACTTTGTGGCTATGGAATCTTATTTTGGGGTTACAGAATCTAGTGGAAACCCTGCTTCTCACTACCTTTCATTCTCTGATTGTTACCCCTTTCTCCTTTCCCTCCATTCTCTCACCCACTCTCTCCCCTCACACCTTCCCTCTCTCTCTTTCCTCACCCCTCCCTTTCTGTCCTGTCCCTATTTTTCTCAATCAATGTGATCATAGAGCAGCACAGCAGAGGCTCTGCATGATGCATCTAAATAAGGCAGATGCAATCACCCTGGATACCACCGTTGTATGGAGCACACGCATTATGCCTAACATAATGGATGTATAATAAATCACTTATCTGTGTCCCCTGTATGCTGTGTGTGTCCATTCATGTGTGTGTGTGTGTGTGTGTGTGTGTGTGTTTAGGGACCTATGTAACTACATATACACACTGATTTATAAATAACTTGTTAAATGTGGGTATTTGTGTTAATTTATTCATGCATGTGTGTTTTCAGGGAGCTATATACCTATATGTAGACACGGATTCATAAACAAGTCGATAACTGTGCATATACCTGTGTGTGTGCATCTTACTGGGGCGAAATGGGCGTAGCGTATGGTGTGGCTGAGCTCTTGCTTTTTGATGAATTTAACATCACATGGGTCAGTGTCGTGGCGAACCGGTCACCTTGGAGACACTACACCATCTGGTCTCTGTGGTAATTCTGTAGAGAAAACACTGCGGCTTACACAATCCTATATCCCCCTACTACTAAATACATATACCCTTGGCCACTACAATCCTCAAAAACCATATATGAATGAATTACCACAATCAGAGCAAGACTAGGATCTGACTGAGCCATTCACAGGCCAACACAGGCCCCCTGAGTAGCACATGACACCGTTTGATAGCAAAGAATGGTTCAAAGAGGAGGAGATAGGCCACACACAGACCAGGGAGATAGCAGAGGGATCCCTCCTCATGCACCATTTACTGATGACCAAAGGCCAGGATCCAAAGGGGAATATTTAATGTGAACATGTGCCTTCTTTTCTGTCTCTTTTCAGTATGTGATAGTATGTCAAGGAAGAGAGGTGAATAGGAAAACCTGCTCTTCCATAGCTGTGGTTGATGACATACTATTTTTACTGCCCTCGCAAAAGAGTCCCCTTTTTGGCTCAGCAGATAGATAAACTCCCTCCAACGACTGTAGTATTAGAGAATGATTTATTATCACCACTTCGTGTGTACTGCAGTTAGAAATGGAGTAAAACTAAAATGTAGAAATAAATAGACATACAGTGGGGAGAACAAGTATTTGATACACTGCTGATTTTGCAGGTTTTCCTACTTACAAAGCATGTAGAGGTCAGTAATTTTTATCATAGGTACACTTCAACTGTGAGAGACGGAATCTAAAACAAAAATCCAGAAAATCACATTGTATGATTTTTAAATAATTCATTTGCATTTTATTGCATGACATAAGTATTTGATCACCTACCAACCAGTAACCAGTTCACAAGCAAACTCATTTAAATGTAGCTAATATCCAGCGCCCCCTTAAAGCTTCTGCATGATAAGCTAACAGGTTGTGTAGGGCATACTGATGTGGCATTAATGGCTGAGCATTTGGAAGGAGGATACTGAGGCAAAGATCTAAGCCGGGGTTCTTGGCTAATGTCTGGTCAAGTCTGGCATGTCAATGCAGATGAGTATAGGTGTTGTGGTCAATTGATTTTGCTGTGAGAACCTTCCAGCTCAGCGGACGGCAACAGTCTGCATCCAGCCAACTTCCTTGGTGTGCATGTCAACAGCTAAATGACATGGTGAGGACAAGGGGGAGAGAGAGAGCAATGCTGTATGCACACTGCCCTCTCGCTCAACTTGCAGTTCTCTCAATCTCTGGAAAGCTGTTGCTGTTGCAGACTGCCCGATCGGGCGGGGCCTGTGTTCCTAGTTTATACCAACGACAACTAGTTAATCAGTAGAGGAAACATCAGTCTCCGCAATTATTAATAAGTATCTATTATTTGCATGACTCCACTACTAAAAATGTATTATGTATCAATACAATGCCAAGTCAATGATTTGTCAATGTGATTCACTGGATCTCATTGGAAATGAATGGGAGCATGTCTTTTTGTAGCGCTAGCGAGCAGGCAGTGTGCTTTAGAGAGAGAGGTGGAGAGTTGGAGACAATGAATCGTAGAGACAGAGAGAAAGACAGATTTAAAGACAATAAGAATATATAATTAAAAAGACAGAAAGATGAGAGAGAGAAAGGGAATGAAAGAGACAG
The DNA here is from genome assembly GCA_016801175.1 of Esox masquinongy. NCBI lineage: Eukaryota > Metazoa > Chordata > Actinopteri > Esociformes > Esocidae > Esox > Esox masquinongy. The sequence goes on from JACXGI010000289.1 coordinate 49,265, forward strand.
AGTGAAGTGAGAACTACAGTCCACTGACTAAATCAGTTAGTGTTTCTTGTAAAATAATTTGATTGGACATAAGTTAGGAAATTATGGGAAGTTACAGTTACCATTGCATATACCTCCCTATCTATTAAAAACACAGGCAGTAGATCTCTCATCACAGTGGTTAAGGCAATTTTAATGTAACCACTGACTGTGATAGATAAAAGGGCATGGGACTGCCTACTTAATGTATTTGCCTGTTGAACACTCATTTTGTTTAGAGAAGAGGTGCAAAATAAGACAGACAGCCAGAGACTGAGAGAGAGAGAGAGAGAGAGAGTGGGGTTGAGAGTTTACACAAATGTAATGTGCAGACAGAAAAAGAGGGATTGTAAACAAACATAAACAGAGGTAAATGCCAAGAGTTAGTACTCATGGAAATAGAGAGACAGTTCCTCAACTCTTCCAGCCATCCCTTTTGTGACAATTTAATCTTCGCTGACATGGCCCTTTGTGAGAAGAGTGGCAAGCCTTTTAAATTCCACTCTTCTCCAAGGGCCATCCCTCCCAAAGAAGCAGAACACGTCAAAAACTCAAAAAAGGCAAGAGCGCAGGCATCTTGCCAAGTCAGCCACAGTGAAAACTCTCAATTCCACTCACAATCCCTCAATATTAGTACACACACATGCAAGCATACGCACACAAACACACGCAGAGACCCACCGTTTTCACATAAAGAGCTGTGCCTCTGTGACTACAGGGTTGAAATAAAAATTAGACCTTTTCTGTAGAGGTCATCTTTAACAATCTTCAATAAATAGAACCAGGGGACAATGGCAGCCTCCGGACAATGATGAGTGGTGTGCTGCTGTTATGTCTGCAGACGAGTTCACTGATAAGCAGATAAAAGCACTGAGTCACAGATCTGACCCTTTTCCCCTCAGGCAGTTGGGACAGAAGCACAAAAATGTCCACAGTCTCTTTCTCAGGGGCCACTGGAGCTAGCTTTGGGTAAAGAAATAGATACTTGGCCAACAGCCAAAGCCAGGGTCTAAACACAGATAATAAAATACTTACAACCGCTTATGAAAGTGAGAGAGAGAGAGAGAAAGAGTGGGGAAGAGGCTGAATGAAGATACAGAGTGTATGTATTTTGTATATATGGTACATTGTCTATATATTTTTTTTATTATATAAACTGTTCTTACATCTACCATTATTATTGTAGTTGTAATATCGACTATTACTGTTGTTTTTGTATCTACTATTCTTACTGCTGTTTTTGTATCTACAATTCTTATTGTTGTTTTTATATCTACTATTCTTATTGCTGCTTTTGCTGCTGTTATATCTTTTTAATGTGTATCATTTCACTGTGGCACCATTCACTCATCCAGAGACAAAGGGGAAAGACAGAGGTTGGAGTCTTTGATGAAAGAGCTGTCAGATGGATTCAAAAACAATGCTGCAGCAGTACAGGTGCACCAGACCACCACAGCCATATTAGATTTGACCTCTTAATTTGAAAGAAAAGGGCTGATCAGGATAGAGAGAGAAATAGAGACAGATACAGACTATGTTTCATGATGTCTGATTGATTAGCTATGAGATTTATAAAGGATATTGTCTTTAATAATACTAAAACAATAATGCTAAAATAATAATCCATAATTTCAGCTGCTATGATGCCTGTAAAGTCATGTTGGAATGCTATGTCATTGTTATTAACTTGAAATGGCTGAACACTGCAACAGAAAACCCAAAATGTTTGTATCTCCTTTTCAACTTGTCTGCTGAGCGCTGATTCCAACATGCAGAAATTTGCTTCACCTCTTCCTTTCTGGTGATTCTCACATTCTGAATAGTTAGACAGGGTGGATTGTTCCAACTGAAATTCCAATTTTCTGAAGCAAAAGTGAAACATTTAAAATACAGACTGCTTATGTATATATTTTGTGACCAACTTAAATGAATAGCAGTTTTTTTTTCATTTTAGTCAATTAGCAGATACTGATATCCATAGAGACTTACAGAATAACTTAGGGTAAAGTGTCTTGCTTCAGGGTACAACACCATACAATATATGGCCAAATGTATGTGGACACCTGACCATCACACCTATATGAGCTTGTTGGACATCCCATTCCAAAACTATGGAAATTAAATTGGAGTTCGCCCCCCCCTTTTTGCAGCTATTACAGCCGCCACTCTTCCGAGAAGGCTTTCCACAAGATTTTGGAGTGTCTGTCGGAATTTGTGCCAATTTAGCCAAATGAGCATTGTGAGGTCAGGCACTGATGTTGGTCAAGAAGGCCTGGCTTGCAATCACCATTCCAATTCATGAAGATGTTCAGTGTGGTTAATATCAGAGCTCTGTGCAGGCCACTCAGGTTCCTCCACACCAACCACATCGAATCATGTCTTTTTGGACCCCACTTGCTGGAACAGGAACGGGTCTTCCCCAAACTGTTGCCACAGAGTCGGATGCACCCAATTGTCTACAATGTCTTTCTGTCCTAGTGTACATAGCTTTAAGATGACTCTTCATTAGAACTAAGGGGCAAACCTTGAAACACAGCCCCAGACAATTATCCCTCCTTCACCAAACTTTGCACTAGGCAATATGCATTCCGGTAGGCTGCATCTGCCACACCCAGATTCATCCATCAGACAGGGTTAGGGTTGGACCTGACGTAATTACAAGTTTACATCGCAGAGACAGACTGACTGACGTGATTGATAACGTGACTGGTAATATGTTAAGAGATGGAGAAAAATGAGAAAAGCAGAAGCGGAAAAGGCAAGGTTAACAAAGGCATTGAAGCAAGACGTGACCAAGTTTAATGTAACGTACCATTTAATTTTATATTAGGGCTGTCAGTGTTAAAGCGTTAACGCTTGCAATTTATTTAAAATACTGAGACTAACGCCAGTAAAAAAATGTTATCGCCATTAATGCATTTGACATTTTTGAGCCTCAGAGCCATTCATAGTTAATGCTTGACTTCACCAGACATTAGCCGGAGCTGTCAGGATTGCAGTAGGCAACTTCCTTGCACTTACTGTTTTTCCGATAACTTAATTGACAGCTGACTTATCCTAAGCGCTTTACAGGTATTTTTTTTTAATATATCATTGGAGATTAGACATTTGTGTCGTGAATGCTCAACTCTAGTGTTAACCTGGCTCTAGTTTATGAATGACTAACAACGTGTTGGTAAGCTAAACATCTATTAGTTCAATGGATGCTTGGAAATTGGAATATCTCTCCTTGCATCCCGCAACTCAATCTTCCTCCAAAAACCCATCGGACAAAAATGCCAGCCGTGTCTCCCTTAAGTCGGACTCCCTTCACCAACAATCCTACGTTCTGTTGCGTGAATCCACCTGCTAACACCTTTCTTGTAGATTGGTAAGTTGTCATTATTTGTTTTTGCTTATCTAAGCTAAGCATTAGCCTAATGTGGTTGCCAGTCGCGTTTCCACGAAAGCATATTCTAATGGTGGAAGTAACAAACAACTTGCATACTCTGCATAAATTACAGATCTCCCCTGATTAATGTTTGTAGATAAACATCCCTAGCAACCTTGATTACTTTATACCAATTCCTATTCAAGTAGCCTATTTTATGCATTTGTTTGAATTTGGGAATCATTTAATAGAGACAAAATATTTGGTTGTGGCTAACCATCTATATTGAACAACTATAGGCCTTTATCAAATCTCCCATTTATAGCCAAGATCATTGAGAAGGTTGTCTTCAATCAAATCAGAAATTTTGTGAACTCAAGCGGTCTCTTACACAAATTTCAGTCAGGCTTCTGACCTCACCACAGTACTGAAACGGCCCTGATAAAAGTTTTAAATGATATACGGCTGAATACTGATTCGGATAAAATAACAGTTCTGGTTCTATTAGATCTGTCCAGCATTTGACACTGTAGATCATAGAACACTTCTAGAAAGGCTGGAAAATTGGGTAGGACTCTCCGGGACAGTCCTTAATTGGTTCAGATCTTATCTAGATGGCCAGAGTTACTTTGTCACCATTGGTAATCATGAATCTGATAGGGTGGCTATGACATGCGGAGTTCCCCATGTCACGGGCACGGGTGGGGATCCAAGCGCGGACTGGGAGCGAGTGGGAAAAGGGCAGGTAGAGTGTACGGGGACGGGAGGTAAGGCGTTTAACGTAACAGCGGCGAAGGGGCAGACGAGCGATAGGCAGAGTAGTCAGGGACGGGCAGAGAGTCGATACACGGGCTGGCGGCGGAAGTACAGTCGGGGAACAGGCAGAGTGGTCGGGGACAGGCGAGAGGTCAGAATACCGGCGGACAACAGAAGTACAGGCAGGGCTCAGGCAGAATAGTCGGGAACAGGCGATCGGTCGGTGCACGGATAGGCAGGACGAGAAACTGGAGACCGCGAGATGTGGCATGTAAACATGAACCATTGATCTGGCAGGGGAGAAGTGGCAGGGAGTTGTATTTGTATGCGTGGTGATGAGGTGACTGGGGACAGCTGTGTGATTTGGTGATTGGTGACAGGTGTGTGATTTGGTGTGCACTGAGACTCAGGGGCGCGGGCGCCCTCTGCTGCGCGCTCGCGGAGGCGGGGATGTGACACCCCAGGGATCAGTTCTCTGTGAAACAGTGTGTTTAAGCGGTTAAAGTGCTTAAACTCAGCAGGAAACCGATGGAGTGCCTCCTCCGGGTAGGGAATGAGGCGTTACCCCAAGTGAAGGAGTTCAAGTATCTCGGGGTCTTGTTCGCGAGTGAGGGGACAATGGAACGGGAGCTTGGCCGGAGAATCGGAGCAGCGGGGGCGGTATTGCATTCGCTTTACCGCAA
>JACXGI010000289.1:54191-110631 GCA_016801175.1 Esox masquinongy
GGAGGAGACCTCGGGGTAGGCCCAGGACTAGGTGGAGAGATTATATTTCGACACTGGCCTGGGAACGCCTCGGGATCCCCCAGTCAGAGCTGGCAAATGTCGCTCGGGAAAGGGAAGTTTGGGGTCCCCTGCTGGAGCTGCTGCCCCCGCGACCCGATACCGGATAAGCGGATGAAGATGATGATGATGATGATGAACTTAAACGCACTGTTTAGCCTTACAGCTTTAATAGCTTACTATGTTTTTACCCCATTTTTATTCTATTTCTATTTTCTTGTTCTGTTTTATTATTATGATGTTGTTTTGATGTTTTCATTTGAGTATTTGTTTTTATGCTATTGTATTGTTTATAGATTTAGTTCTTTTTCTATGTAAAGCACACTGAATTGCTTCTATGTATGAATTGTGCTATATAAATAAACTTGCCTGCTTGCTTGCTTGCTTGAGTAATAAAACTAATTTCTTCCTCAAACTCCCGCGACTGGCTCCTTCTCCACCTACACTCGTGACACTGCAACTGTAAGCCAGTGTATTCATTATTTAGTTTAAGTAGTTTGTCAAAACTATCTACCTTTAATAGAAGGATTTGGGAGAATTTTGAGGTAATTTTGTGTTATAGGTTCTGCAGGCTACATCTCGGCCCCAACGCTCCATTTTTCTTTTGAGTCACTGGCATCATACCAACTTCGGTCATTCCAACTCTTTCCGTTGTGTCTTCACTGCCCTGTACTGTGGCTTTATTTTCTTTATTTTATCAGGGATCTGTTTGTTAGATTAGATGAAAACCATAAAGAGAAGCCTAAAGACTCAGCACATGATAGGCTACACATTGCTATTCGAATAGCACAACATGCAGTGTTTTCGCAGCACGTAACGTGTCAACCTGCAAACCCCACACTAAGTCTTAAAGTCCGGGGCTTGGCACCAAGTGAGAGCTGGGCCACTTGGCCATGGCCTAGTGGCCGACTGGCGCTGGCCTGTGTCAATGGAAACATAAACATTTCTGGACTTTAGGGTAAAACACCAGTGTTTGGCACCAGTGGAAACGAGGCATCAATCTTTAACATTATGCACTGATTTTTAAGGGCAACACATTCTAAAATTGAAATTAATGGTGATTCTGGTGGTTTTTCGAAGTACGCATCCGTGCATGCTTTTTGGGGTAATATACAGTATATCACAACCCTCGTTATTGTATCAATGTCATTCAAGAATGAAAGAAAAACGAGCATTGTTTTGCCATGAAATAAAATAGCTTTGGCAGTGTAAAGTTCACCTTCAGTCTTACTAGCAATTACTAAATTCTTATGACTATTCCAAGTAGTAAGTTAGCAGATACTAGAAAGCCTAATGCTGGTTAATAAGCTGTTAAAACGGGCAGTGGAAAAGCCATACAGTTCATAGATGCTACTTGTGGTGGAAGTAAATGTAATAAGCAATGTTAGTTAGTTCAACACAATGCTTACAGTGACGGAAAAAATTATTTGATCCCCTGCTGATTATCAGATCCCTGCTGATTTTGTATGTTTGCCCACCGACAAAGAAATGATATGATGTCTATAATTTTAATGGTAGGTTTATTTGAACAGTGAGAGACAGAATAACAACAAAAAAATCCAGAAAAATGCATGTCAAAAAATGTATAAATTGATTTGCATTTTAATAAATGAAATAAGTATTTGATCCCCTCTCAGTGAGAAAGATTTCCGGCTACCAGGTGTCTATTATACAGGTAACGAGCCGAGATTAGGAGCACACTCTTAAAGGGAGTGCTCCAAATCTCAGCTTGTTACCTGTATAAAAGACACCTGTCCACAGAAGCAATCAGTCAATCAGATTCCAAACTCTCCACCATGGCCAAGACCAAAGGGCTGTCCAAGGATGTCAGGGACAAGATTGTAGACCTACACAAGGCTGGAATGGGCTACAAGACCATCGGCAAGCAGCTTGGTGAGAAGGTGACAACAGTTGGTGCGATTATTTGCAAATGGAAGAAACACATAAGAACTGTTAATCTCCCTCGGTCTGGGGCTCCATGCAAGATCTCACCTCGTGGAGTTGCAATGATCATGAGAACGGTGAGGAATCAGCCCAGAACTACACGCGAGGATCTTGTCAATGATCTCAAGGCAGCTGGGATCATAGACACCAAGAAAACAATTGGTAACACACTACGCCGTGAAGGACTGAAATCCTGCAGCGCCCGCAAGGTCCCACTGCTCAAGAAAGGACATGTACAGGCCCGTCTGAAGTTTGCCAATGAACATCTAAATGATTCAGAGGAGAACTGGGTGAAACTGTTGTGGTCAGATGAGACCAAAATCGAGCTCTTTGGCATCAACTCAACTCGCCGTGTTTGGAGGAGGACGAATGCTGCCTATGACCCCAAGAACACCATCCCCACTGTCAAACATGGAGGTGGAAACATTATGCTTTGGGGGTGCTAAGGAGACAGGACAACTTCACCGCATCAAAGGGACGATGGACGGGGCCATGTACCGTCAAATCTTGGGTGAGAACCTCCTTCCCTCAGCCAGGGCATTGAAAATGGGTCGTGGATGGGTATTCCAGCATGACAATGCCCCAAAACACACAGCCAAGGCAACAAAGGAGTCGGCTCAAGAAGAAGCACATTAAGGTCCTGGAGTGGCCTAGTCAGTCTCCAGACCTTAATCCCATAGAAAATCTGTGGAGGGAGCTGAAGGTTTGAGTTGCCAAACGTCAGCCTCTAAACCTTAATGACTTGGAGAAGATCTGCAAAGAGGAGTGGGACAAAATCCCTCCTGAGATGTGTGCAAACCTTGTGGCCAACTACAAGAAACATCTGACCTCTGTGACTGCCAACAAGGGTTTTGCCACCAAGTACTAAGTCATGTTTTGCAGAGGGGTCAAATACTTATTTCACTCATTAAAATGCAAATCAATTCATAACATTTTTGACATGCGTTTTTCTAGATTTTGTTGTTATTCTGTCTCTCACTGTTCAAATGAACATACCATTAAAATTATAGACTCATCATTTCTTTGTCAGTGTTCAAACGTACAAAATCAGCAGGGGATCAAATACTTTTTTCCCCTCACTGTAATGGTGTCTCGCAAAATATTCAAACTTGGCGTGATGTTAAATATAATCAAACTTGGCGTGACGCTATACCGACATTCAGTATATGTATAGCTTTGCAACATAGTGGTTAAAGACACAGCCCCTCATATGGGAGACCCAGGTTTGAATCCAGTGAGGGTAGCAACATTTATCTAATCGTGGGACGGCTGAACAAGGTTTGCCTGTTTTTTTTTCTTGTTAATATATTGTTGTGTTCTTGTTATTTCACATATTTTATTGAAAAGCGTTTCTGTGTTATCTTTATTTAAATTTGTAATATAATGAAGTTGTGAAGGGCCCAAAAAAGTGTGTAGTTTTCATCAGTTCCCCCACCCCCAAATGGACTGGTGCACCATGCAACTCCCAGGCTGAAAATGAGTCTCTGGGCCACTCCGGCCCTGACTGAGCTCTTTAGTACAACCCATTGTATTGCCAATGTTTGTCTATGGAGATTTCATGGCATGTGCTGGATTTTATGCACGTGTGAGCAAAGGGTGTGGCAGAAATATCTGAACTCAGTAATTTGTCGGGATGTCCACATACTTTTTGGCCATATATATTTCCCTTTCTGGCCCTGGGGTGTAAAACAGCAGTGTTGTAACTAGCCAAAATGCTCTAACCACCAGGCTATCTGGATAATGGCCCATGTGTCATCTCACCAGTGAACAGGGAACATACAAAAACAGGATATAATAGGCTGCACCTATTGTCGCACAATATTCTTACACTAATTTAGTAAACTATCTCATCCACCCTGGTCAAAAAGTAGTATACTATATAGAGAATATCTTGCCATTAGGATTCAGCTAAATACCTTCCGGTTGCCTGCCCTTTTCTCCTCCATTATCATGGTTAATTTTTTTCCTTTCTCATTCTTTATACAGATCAGCCATAACATTATGACCACTGACAGGTGAAGTGAATAACACTGATAATCTCGTTATCATGGCACCTGTCAGTGGGTCGGATATATTAGGCAGCAAGTGAACATTCTGTCCTCAAAGTTGATGTGTTAGAAGCAGGAAAAATAGGCAAGCTTAAGGATCTGAGCGACTTTGACAAGGGGCAAATTGTGACGGCTGGGTTAGAATTTGCAAGATGCAGGCCTTCTAATTGTACCTAGAATTTCTAAACAAAGGCAGGGCTTTCTCTCATAGAGCTCCACTACTGTGGAATGATCTGCCAATTGAAGGTGAACGTAAAGGCTTGATACTGTCCACACTTGCTGTCTTGCCAGGTGGGCTCTCATCGCCACTGGGATGCCCTCTCACCAATGCCATTCGGGGGCAGAGTCACTGGTTTGTTTTTGTCTCTCCATTTTGTCCATTGTGCAATTGGGGTGAAATCTGCTGGCAATACTCAGCTCTCATTTCAGGGTGGTTGCGGTTGGTAGGCGTCCCTTTGGTTAATACTTGGCAATGTGGGTGGATTGACTTCCTGCCTGTTGAGCCCTGTCTGGGGCCTCCCCTGGATAGGGCCACAGTGTCACTGGACGCCCCTGTCTCAGGCCCAAGGTTTTACGCTGCTATATAATTGTGCCGGGGGGAGTAGGATCAGTTCTCCTTCTCCACTGTAAAACCTTGTAAACCTAAGGAATGCACTCTCTAAATGTTTTTGTTTCCTGCTCCATTCAAACTTAGGAGGAAATTAGGTCTTGGCCCACACCTCCCGAGTACCAGGCTCTAAAGACTCATTGCTGCCACTGTCCAAAGTCTTCCTGGCTGTGTTGCAGATCAAGACGATACCTGATGATTCAAGCTGCCAGTCTGATAACCACCCCCCCCCACACCTGGTTGTCCATGTCCTTTACCATCTGGTCATGCTTCTGACCCGGTTTAGGATTTATAGACTCTGGACACAACCCAAATGCATTTACTAATTATTACAACTTGTACCCTTAAAATGTTCACCCGGCACAGCCAGAAGAGTACTGGTCACCCCACTGAGCCTGGTTCCTCTCTTAGGGAGTTTTTCCTAGCCACTGTGCTTCAACATTATTGTTGCTTGCTCCTTGGGGTTTCAGGCTGGGTGTTTTTTAAAGCACTTTGTGACAACTACTGATATAAAAAGGGCTTTATAAATTTGATTTGATTGATTTAATGGCAAGGGTATTCCCTGATGGCATTGGCCTCTTTCAGCAGGATAATGTGGCCTGCCACAAAGCAAAAATGGTTCATGTATGGAATGAGGAACACAACAACGAGTTCAATGTGTTGCCTCCAAATTCCAAAGATCTCAATCCAATCGAGAATCTGTGGGATGTGCTGGACAAACAAGTCCGATCCATGGAGGCCCCACCTCACAACTTACAGGATTTAAAGGATCTGCTGCTAACGTCTTGGTGCCAGATACCACAGCACACCTAGTGGAGTCCATGCCTCAACAGGTCAGGGATGCTTTGGCGGCAAAGGGGGGACCTACCCAGTATAAGGCAGGTGGTCATAATGTTATGGCTGATCGGTGTACATAATCCCTCCATCCTTCCATTCTCCTTTAGTTTCCTAAACTCCCTCTGGCTTTTACCTCCTACTATCCTCTAATACAATTCTCTTGTACCTTTTTTCTTAACAACCTTCTTTCCACAGCTAGGTGGACTAGCGGTTAGAATGTCTGACCAGTAACCAGTAAGGTTGCTGGATCAAGTTCCTGAGCCAGGAAGGTGAAAATAAATCTGTCCACAAGCAATGCAATTAACCACAATTGCCCCCTGGGCGCTCATTGTGGCAGCTGACTGCATCTCTCCAACTCAGTTGGGTCGGGTTTAATGCGGAAACAAAATCTCTTCTGGACTGTGTGTGTGTGTGTGTATGTGTGTGTGTGTGTGTGTGTGTGTGTGTGTGTAAACTGACAAATATCCCCTTTCCCTAACCTGTGCCTTCACTGTTTTTCATTCCATCAGAAAATCACTTCTCTCATCCCTTCCCTTCCACCTCTCTCTCCTCCTGCTCCACATTCTCCTCCTCTCTTGGCTGTGGTATGTAATCAAAGAAAGGATATGCTGAGGACAGGCTACGTCTGGCCAGCAGCACAGGCCTCTACTCATCCTGACATCCTAATTAACACTAAAGGACAGGAAAGCAGAGGTACCGCTTTTCCTCAATATATAGCACGCTCCGGCACCCGATGGGAATGTGTGGGAATAGGATGTCGTTCAGCATACAGCTTGGATCCCATCAGTGCTGATAGTGTCTCTAGCACAAGGTTAACTTGACGGGCAAAGGCAGACGCAGAGAGGATATGAGAGGAAACACAGCCATTTAAGACATTCACACATGATTGCATCACTTAATCTCACTGTTGACTCAAAGTCGCTGGAAAACAATTCACTGGTGTGGACAATTCACTGAATATGCCATTTGGCTCTATACATGTTTTTATTTGAGAGATGGGGGTTAGGCAAGAGAAAAAGGTAAGGTTATGTTGATTTTTATCTGTGGGTTATCTCTAGTTTTTCCCCCCTGGCAGACTACATGGCACGCTCCAGAACTTTACCCCCCCAGGTTGTCCAGGAGATATAATGGTGATGAGTCATGACAGGAAACAAGCATCACATGGCCCCAGCCATTGGAACACTCTGATGGGAAACAGCCTGCTGAGGCGTTGACGTAATTATGTGATGTAATCATCACCGTGTCTGGAGCTCCTCACAGCAACCAAGAAATAGATCAAAATAATCCAAATAGCCAGATCAGCCAAAACACACTGTCTCACACACACACACACACACACCTTACTGCATTTCATTTATTGAATATATGACGACCTCAACCATAGACTATGCACCATCAAACACAAATAGGACAAACCCATGATCAAACAGGTCATAATTAAGATTAAAACAAAAAAACAATTTCTACTATTTCTAATTTCTACAAAACCAAAAACGGTTAACAGCACAGAGCCAGACAGGCCTCATCCGTTCAGACTCCATAAGTTTACCTTTCCTGTTGTACCACCTTACCTAGTACCACCCTAAATAAAAACAGTTTTACACCAATTTCACAGTCTGATGATTCCACACAAGCTATAACTATATTAATCTATTTTTGCTTCGTACACCTTTTTACTTGTTGCATTCTTAAAATCAATAATAATAACATTACCTCTCCACCACAAAGCATTTGTATAGCATTATTCTACATCATGTCATATAGAAACTGCTTATCTCTATGGGACTATTTACTTTCTTCCTATGTGTGTTTATGTGTGTTCCTGCTGTGGTGATAAGGCTTGGTTTATTGAATGGGCATATTGAAGCTGCAAAAGCAGCAATAGACAATATATTGAGACACAATGCTAACCTAAACCAGAGGGGGTGGTTTGGGTTACAATACAAGCTTATTTGAGAACAGGGTTTCAATTAATCTGTATTATCATTATGCAAATAACAATAATAATAGAAGTGTGTCAAAACAGGGATGTATTTGTGTAGGTTAAGCATTTTGTGTAGTCCTGCATGCTTCTCAGTGGATGTGCTTTTGACCCGATGGTGACTTGCAGTTTAAATGTTTTATTAATCTCTCACTTTTTTGCTTTGTACTCATGTTCAATAATGTACTTCAATTTGGGCCTGTTGATAGCAGTATTCAATCATGATGAATGATTCACTTTGTAACTCAATTGCTCTTTTTTGCAGATCCTGTTTTGCTCTCTATCAGTTTTTGGAAGGGTTTGGTTGATCACTTGTGCTCCTCTTGGGGATGCTTCAAGTTCTCTCATGCTACTATGTTTATGCTGTCCGTCGTATTCGGTGCATAGCTGCTAAATATTTACTATTCTTTAGCGGTGTGATACTCAGAGATGTGTGGCGCATGCATTTTGGCTATGCTGTAGTGTACAATGCAACTACGTTTGAGTTGTCTTTGGGGGTTTGTGTTCATGTATGCTATATATTTCATTTTGCCACATTATTTGTGTGTGTGAGGTATGGAACCTCTAAGGCCGGTTCGTATTGATTCGTGTTAATGTGTTGTGTAGTTCAGTAATGTGTTGTGTTGTCGTGTTGAAGGGACAACCACCTATTCTCCCCTTGCTTTTCTTTCTCCTTTTCCCTCCATTCCTACCCAGCCACCCCACACATCCCCAAGTATGCTTACTGCAAGCGTCTTAATGTATGTCTATGTCCATTTGTTTCTCTGTATGTGTGTGTGTGTGTTTTTGTGTGCATGCATTTGTGTGAACCAGATAAGGAAGATAATTCAAGTGAGCCCCCTTGACATCCCTGCATATAAAAAGAGCTTACATTGATGCAATCCTCACTGCAGGTGCAGATGAATACAATCGCAGAGACAATACTGTTTCCCTCTTTCTGTCCATTTCTCATGCTATCTTTCTCTCGCTCTACTCCTCTCTATAATACTCACTTGTGTCTCCATCCAAAGCTTTTTTGTCTCTCTTTCTGTATGTTCTCCCCTCCTACCTCTTTCTCTCCCTTTCTCTTCATTTCTCTCCACCGTTTTTTGGGAAGCTTCTGAAAAATATAGCATTTAAAAAAAATCAGAGGCTTTGCAGCTCCCAACTGAGTTGGTTTCAATCCCATTCACAGACAGATAAACACTCACACACAGACACACACACACACGGTTTCACTCACCGCTGGCGGGGTGTAACAATCAGTCCCTGCACATGTGTGCAAGCTTCCACTGCCAAAAGACATACAATATACTGTATACTAACAAAACACACACACACTTGCCAATTTCAGATTTAAACACACATATCAGAGCCAAGCCTCCCAGGCCGCTGCCCCAAGGCAGCTAACACAGGGCACTGGCACATTGATGAGAATGCCAATGTAGATGTGTACTGAATACTGTATATACATTATGTCTATAATGCACCTAATAAGTTAATTTGTCAGACCGTGTGTTTGCATGTATTAAAAAGCCCATAATTCAACTGCCATCTTGTCTTTGATATATTACATACATCACAAGTCTGCTATGGACCGTGTCAGCCAATGTGCCTTTCTCATCTGCTAAAATGTATCCTAGACCAGTGGACTGCGAGAGCATCTAACAAGTCTAGCCCTACTCAACTTCCTTTGTGTGAGAACATTGCTTAAAATGCTGGCTTCAGTAATTAGACACTGTAGCCCTGGTAGCCCACCTATAATTGAAAAGGCCTGGCAGTAGACTGACAGTGGACAACCTAAGTATTATCCCCTCTCTACCTCTGACAAGGTGACAGCTATATTTTAGATGGCTCATTTACAAGAAAGTGATCACGCAGGTCCACATAAAAATCACCTCACACAGTCAAAACATAAGAGCTAATTTACACATAACACAATTTTAAAGGGGCACTCCACCCTGGGGGGACCTTAGGTGGTGTCTATAATGTCAGAGATTTCTAGGGCAGTGAAAAAAAAAATGTCACACATAATTGGCCAGCAGGAGTGAGGAACATTTTTTACATACCAAAAACCTGACAGTATGGCTGGTATTGAAGCATTCATATTTTAACCGGAGAAGGCTACTACTGTACAACCAATTTGAAAGACAGTGGTCGCTGTATATATTGCGATTTTCCTGATCGGTGATACACGTTTAACTACGAATTGAAGAATGTATTTACTAATCACATTTGGACCACAACAGTTTAGGACCAAAGTGGCAAATAAGTTAATTCTATTGCTTTTTGCTAAAGTAACAGTGGCTCTGGGAAAGTACTGCTTATTTTGGGTCAATTAAAACGCAACATTTGAGATCTGTGCCTGGCATTCTGTTAAAAGTATAAAGCTACTCCTTTCACATATGGATAACTAGGTACTATTGTTAAAACGGCAACTGATATGAGTCTTGCTTTTTGAAAACAATGCCTGTGGGAATTAAATTTTGAGATATTTGGCCAGCAGTCTACTTTATAATGTATAAACGAGTTAATGTCCATCATAAAACAACCAGATTTAGAGGAAAGTTGAGAAAGCGTAAATTCTTAGCTATTTCTACTGATACAGCAACTACGTGTTTATGTTTGTGATTTTGCTAACTGTAGCAAGATATAACGCAAAAGTATTGTAATGTCTGCACTGCGTGGCACAGCGTCTCCCCTTCCTCTCCAGCGCTCCACCTCGCCGGTGTACTAACCACCAGCAGGAGAGTGATGGCAGCAGCGCATCCCGAGGACATACCTGTTTCCAATCGCTGTTTAGTTGTGTTTATATTCTGTTGCTCCCCCACCGCACCTCACGGAATATACCCCATGGATTACACCCCACGGATTACATCTCACGGATTACCCACCACACCACACGGACAAATGTCTTAAAGGAATGTTCAAATTTTTGTCGCCACAATTCCACTGCAACTTTGTGGCCTTAGTAATCCAAACTGGCCAGAAATGTAAAAAAATCGCAAAAAATCTAACCATTGGCTATTATCACAGCTTCCATGATGCTTTGCATATACAGGGCAGCATCTAAACTATGGGTGTGCAACGTAATACACACAGTAAACAAAACAGTAGCAGGAAACACAAGTGAAATTCTCAACAAATTCAGAATACACTTAACAATACTAGGTCTGTAACATTATTACATAAAATGATGCTGATGTAAAACATTAGCTAGCAGATCCAAAACACTTGCTGACTGTTGTCACCTGCTGTCTTGATGTTGGATCACACTTGATCACACTCATACAACACATGTCACAATAGCTTGCTGGCAGTCAGTTAATGTTTGCATTAGCATAGCAAAGAGGTTATGTACGTGCAAGCATCCAAAGTTTTTTTGTTTTTGCTAGTTAAAAGGAAAGGTTTCCTTTTTTTTAAATCATTACACTTTTTTTTCAAATTATTACAGTTTTAAGTTTGTTAGATTTTTTAAAGGAAGCCTCTCTCCAGGCTATAATGGAAGTGAAACGGGGCTACCAATATAGCATTCGAAAATATATGATATATTCGTTTTTCCAAAATGGGAAGGCCAGGTTATATTGATATAGGTCTTCGTATGTTCTCCTGAAAAAATTGTTCCAAAACTAGCACTTCGAAAAAAAGAAATCTCCACAGTCCCTGATTATGCTAGATAATCAGAAAAAAGGCCCCAGATTCAAAAATAGCAAACTTTTCCTTTAACTTGTGTATCTGCATCATTATGAATAATACTGGCCGTTATTTGGGGACACATTAGTGACTGGTTTGTGCCCAGAAAAACTGTCATCATGAACCAAAATCACAACCATGAGTCTGTCTGCAAGTTGGGACTATGGACCTATAAAATGGGGCACAATAATGAGGTGCCTTAGGCCCTCGAATGCGCTGAAGAAACTTTCTTCATCAGTTTCTTCATGTATTTTTCCTATGGAATATTAAACACGTCAATACTCCATGCACTTGCATCACAAAATTTGTGGTTGTATATTGAGAGCCGTGGTCGCAAGTCTGATGCTCAAATCTGTAATTATGCTTTGCTAGATTGTACATTTAGATATGTGCTTGCAAGCTTATCTTCGCAAGTTTGTACATTTAGTTTGTGCTTGCAAGCAACCAATACCATTGGTCGGATAAGTCCATCAATCTAAAGTAAATATATCTCCAGAAGACGATTAGTTCTCCACAATTGTGGAATGTAATGCTGTACACTGCTCTTCTATGAGCTGTTACTTTCTGACTGAATTACATAAATAAATGATTGAAAATACGTTTTTATGTCATGTATTTTGCCTAAATATTTACCTCAAAATTTGCCAAATATTACAGGCTCAAAATGGCCAGAAACAAAGAACTTTCTTCTGAAACTCGTCAGTCTATTCTTGTTCTGAGAAATCAAGGCTGTTCCATGCAAAGCATTGCCAAGAAAATTAAGATTTCGTACAACGTTGTATACTACTCCCTTCACAGAACAGCGCAAACTGGTTCTAACCAGAATAGAAAGAGGTTGTGGGAGGCCCCGGTGCACAACTGAGCAAGAGGACAAATACATTAGAGAGTCTAGTTGGAAAAACAGTTGCCTCACAGGTCCTCAACTGGCAGCGTCATTAAACAGTACCCGCAAAACACCAGTCTCAATGTCAACAGTGAAGAGGCGACTTTGGGATGCTGGCCTTCTAGGCAGAGTTCTTCCTCTGTCAAGTGCCTGTGTTCTTTAGCCCATCTTAATCTTTTCTTTTTATTGGCCAGTCTAAGATATGGCTTTTTCTTTGGAACTCTGCCTAGAAGGCCAACATCACTTAATTATTCTACTACTCATGCTTGAACCCTTATGCGGTTGATAAACTGGTTTTGAATAGCTTCCAGAAACTTTCAGAATCAGTTTGACAGTTATTAAATATTGAATGTAAGTGTGCTGTTGTAGAGTTAGTCTACTAGCCTATGTCCAGTCCTCATTGCTGTCAAAATGGCTACACCTTTGGGGACGCTAGTGAGTGGGAACATGTAGACATGTTTGTTAGAGCTCCTGACCAGGGCAAACATTTTTATGTATAAAAACTGTCTTTAAAAATACCCCTACTTAATTTGTTTACTCGCAACAGATCCTTAAACCATTAAACTATAATATAACCGTGATATAACCTATTTCGCAAGTTATTGAGGTGAAATGGGTAAGACAAACAAACCAGCAAAGGACCAGGCCTCTGCCTCCTTGGTCCCAACAGAAATTCCTGGCGAAGACATCACGGACTTAGCCAGTCTGATGGCAGGTATACGGAGCAGTGAAAACTCAATCTTGACACAAATTGAGAAAAAACACTGCCGACTTAAACGCCAAAATTGACTCCTTGAGAGAGGATCTAGTGAAACAGGCGAATCGCTTAACCGCCTGAATAAGTATTCAGATAAAACAACAATGGTGGAAAGCGAGGTCAGTCTCCTGAAGTCAGAAGTGGCAAAGCTTACCGCGAAGATGACTTAGAAGGTCAACAGCGGCGGTGTAATGCCCGTATCGTTGGCATAGAGGAAGGCTACGAGAGCCAAGGGGCCCAGCGGCCTGTTGAAGCGGTTGAACCTGCTGAAGGAGCTATTTGGCCTGGACGTGGCACCAAACCTCGACCGAGCACACCATGGCTTACGGCCAGTGCCGAAGAAGGGAGAGCCCCCCAGAGTCATTGTGGTGATGTTCCACTACTTTCATGAGAGAGAAGAGGTCCTCCGAAGAGCGACACCATTGACCCTGAACAACCAGAGAGTCAGCATTTTCCCAGATTATACGGCGGCGGTAGCGAAGCAGAGAGACGCTTTCTTGGAGGCCAAGCGACTCCTGCAGGGTTGCGAAGGAATAAAGTTCGGCATCCTGTATCCTGCAGTGCTTCTGATCACGTCCCCAAATGGTCAGGAGAAAAGGTTTGAAGATCCATGTGAAGCGGTAAACTTCATTAAAAATCACCTGTCATGACGGTGAAACAGATAGGCTGCTAACCAGTCAACACATACGTGTGCACCCATATCATGTGCATTTGTAGCCCCTATACATATTATGTTTGTTCTTTACGTCATATGGACAGTTGGGTTACCCACTACACACAATATTGTTTATTAAGGAGCATTTACTATTTAGGGGTTTCTAGATATTTTTTTACTACTTGATATAACTTGTGTGTATATATATATATATGTGTATATATACGTATATATATATATATATATACGTATATATATATATATATACGTATATACGTATATATATATATATATATATATATATACATGTGTATATATATATATGTATATATATATACACACACACATATGGATAATTTTTTTGGGGGGCGTGTATATATATAGTTATACTGCTTGCCCTGGTTGGGGCTTTCTGGAAGGTTACATGTTTGAAAACTGTGTAGAACTACAGTAGCGGGGATAAAAGCGATCTCCATTATATTGGTAGATCAGCAGGGGTTCTCAAGGCTCGTTTATCCCCCCCCCCCCAATTAAGATGAGGGGGAACGTTTCTTGTTATTTTTATGTGTTACAGGGACCCACTTAGTTGTACCTTCTGACAACTGGTGAATATGGCTGAGAAGAGTAATTCGGGCCACATTAGGCTTAAGAGCTGTAATATTAAGGAAATGCATAACCCAGTCAAACACAACCGGATCTTTGCACATCTAAAATCCTTGGTCTTCTCATATAATTTTTCTTCAGGAGACCCACCTTCGGACCAATGACCGAGCAAAGCTCGAAAAAGCTTGGATTGACCAAATATTCTGTTCCAAATATGAAGACAGATCTAGGGGGACAGCCATTCTCATTAGAAAGGGTGTTCCACTTATCCCACATCAACTTGCTTGGATACGAATGGAAGGTATGTGATTGTGACAGGCAGTCTGCTGGGCACGCGTGTGGCTCTGGCTAATATATATGGACCAAATTGGGATGATCCCCAGTACTTTTCCCGCTTTACAGCAGCCCTTCCAGATCTCAACAATCACCAGCTAATACTGGGTGGGGATTTTGAACTGTGTTACACCCGCATCTAGATCAATCAAAATCAAAGGCTGGTAGTGTGATATCAAAGGCAGGTGCTGTGATTCTTTCTTTTTTGAAATCCTATAGCCTTTTCAATCCCTGAAGGCAAAGTAACCCAACCACTAAATAATACACATTCTTCTCCACTGTACACCATTCATACTCTAGGATAGATTATTTTCTGCTTGATAGTAGAGTCCTCCCTATAGTTAAGGACAGTAAATACCACAGTATAGTCATCTTAGATCATAGCCCGGTCCGGTTAGATATTAACTTCACAGATTTCATCCAACCCTGCCGCACCTGGCGGTTTAATCCTCTATTGTTGGCTAGAGGTTCATTGAAAATGTTTCTAGCTGAACAGATTGATGTCTTCTTAGAACTCAGTTGCACCCCAGATATGCCACTAACCACTGTCTGGGAGGCTCTTAACACTAGAACCACCAAATGCCTATGCCAATTGGCGTTTGAGTTTGTAATTAAAATAAATTGCCATTTTGAAAGCTACACCCTCCTCGTTCCATGACATTTCCTAAATAGGTGTATATTACATTGTCCCATTGTCGGAATTCTAAACTGATGAACAGAAAACTATTTAGAGACTATTTACCTGTTTTTTTATCCTGTTTTCCAACTTAATCCGCCAACAGCCCACGCCACTTAGCGTTGGCACCCAAATGGTACCCAGGCGCTAATCACCCCTCATTGAATGCATGACATCAATGGATGAATGCGCGATACTCCCAGATGAATGAAAACTTAATTAGGCTACTATTGAAACATAATACAAACGATATAGGACACTTATCACACGGGTTACTGTTTTTCAATAGGATATTCAGCTTATTGTATAGGCTAATTCATCAAATGTAAATCAAAAATGTAAATCTACATTATTTATGTAGGGAAAGAGAAACTAAATCGCACACACAGCCTATTCATTTCGGACCTCGTCTTTTTCTAATAACTCCTCTCAGTTTTTCGATAATTTATTCATGTCACATATAGAACAATCTTATATGCCAGTAATCTAGGAGACTACAGCTACGCATTGGCATTGAAATCAAGTCTATTCATTTTGGACCTCGTCCTTTTCTATGTATTCTTTTTTGTCGTTTTTTTCGTAAGATGAGACCTTCAATACAAACACATTCTTGTATTTTTCGAATTAATTAATCATTTAAAACAAACAAATTCTGTAATTCATTATACTTTTCTATATAGCGTAGGTTGATGATGACCTAGTGGATGAACTGATGCTCTGGCTGGATGGTGATGCTGCGGAGGAGAATGGCCATGCTAATAGGGATGATTCGTATGCTAATGACGCCAAACGGCGTTCGGCTCTGGCAGTTATAGGGGGTAAAAAAGGCCTGGCGGTTCTAGTGTTATGGCCTAGATCAGAGGGCAAATAATCTCCTATACATCGCATGAGAGAAAAGAATATACAAAACAGTTAACAGAACTCTCTCAACAGCTGGCAGACATAGACAGAACATATGCCAGATCCCCATCATCTTACCTGTGCAAGGAAAGGCTTTTAGTACAAACACAATTTGACAATCTTTCCATTGGACACACAAAACGATTATTATTTAAATCTAGACAAACATTCTGTGAGCATGGGGAATCACCAGATAAGAAAGTCTGCTGCTAGCTGCGCCATCCCTGAGATTTGTACAACACCTGGTGTGACAACCATCAGTCCGCAGGCTATTAATTTGCAGTTGAAACAATTTTATACTAATTTATATAGCTCAGAGTCGCCAATGGATTCCTCATACATGCATAATTTTCTAGATGAAATAACTATTCCAAAAATCTTGCATGTGGACCAATCTAAGTTGGACAGGGCAATTTCAGGTGAAGTGACACAAGCAATTGGATCAATGCAGAGTAATAAGGCACTGGAACCAGACGGCATCCAAATAGAATTATATAAAGAATTTTCTTCTAAACTGGCACTGATACACAGTTTAGTATACCAGGATATCCTTACTCATCAAAAATTGCCTCAAACTATGACCCAGGCAACAATTTCGGTTCTGCATAAAAAGGGCAAGGATCCCCAACAGTGTAGTTCCTACAGACCAATAAGCTTATTAAATTGTGATTATAAATCCTTACCAAAATCCTGACAACTCGTCTTCAATCAGTCATTCCAACAGTTGTGAATACCAATCAAACTGGCTTTATACCAGGCAGGCATTAATTTTACAATATGCGCCGCCTACTCAATGTGCTTTACTTGTCACACTCTAAAGACACGCCGGAGGTAATTATATCTTTAGATGCAGAAAAAGTGTTTGATCGAGTTGAATGGCCTGGGGTTAAAATACTGTTTTCTTCACCAACAGCAGCAGTGCGCACAAACAATGTAGTCTCAGACTATTTCCCGCTACATAGAGGTTGCAGGCAGGGTTGCAGTCTTTCTCCTTTACTTGTTTGATTTCGCCATTGAACCTCTCGCCATTGCAATTAGGGCTCAGGAGAATATCAGCGGCATCGCTAGATGTGACAAAACCCCTAAGACATCATTGTATACAGATGACTTGTTATTGTTTATTTCCAGCCCAACTGAATCCATCCCCAATCTGTTGAGTGTGTTGGATAAATTTGGAAAGTTCTCGGGCTACAAATTAAATTATTCCAAAAGCATGCTATTCCCTGTAAACCAGGTAGCTGCTAACTTGGACTATTCCCACATCCCTTTTAAACTGGAGAACACCAAATTTACATATTTGGGAATCCATGTCACTCACTCACCTAGAGACCTGGCAAATATAACATTGACATATTGATGGAGAAGACAAAAAGGATTTCATGAAATGGTCGCCACTTCCAATATCGTTAGCAGGCCACATAAATGTGGTGAAGATGATTATTTTGCCCAAATGTCTATAGGAGGGCGGTCTAGGCCTGCCTAACCTTATATATTGCAAAGTTGCTGTTCTGGTTATATGATTATGACAAGGAGCAAGGACTGGACTGGGTGCATATGGAACTAATGTCCAACCCATTATCTGTAATAGCTTCCCCTCTGTCACTTAACAAACATGAACATGTGTTAAACCTGGTGGTCAAGGCCTCAATAAGGATATGGACACAGTATAGGAATCATTTTGGATTGAAACAAGCTAGCGGCTTTCTCTCTGTAACTAATAATCAAATTTTTCTACCTTCCACTGTGGATGCATCTTTCACGCTATGGCATAGAAATGGATTGAGGTTTCTCTGTGATTTATTTTTGATATATTCTCTACTTCTGAAATGCTGACCATGAACCATAGTCTACCTTGATCAATTTTTTTTAGGTATCTCCAGATCCACAATTTTGCCAAACAAATGCTTCCCACATTTCCTCACCTGTCACCTATGGGTGAATTGGATGCTATTCTAGAGTTAGACCCCTTTATAAAGGGACATGTCTCTAAGATCTATAATATTTTTTCTCACATGGTCTTAAAACAGACCATGTGGGAAAAAAAAGAGGCATGTGAGACAGACTTGGGGCTTGTACTACCTGATGATGTTTGGCACAATAGCTAAACCTGAGTGCATGACTCCTCATTGTGTATATGTCATGGCCTGATGCAGTTCAAAGTTCTCCACTGTCTTCATTACTTGAAAGAGAGGCTCGCAAAGATTTTCCCCAATGTCGATTCTTGCTGTCCTAGATGTTGCCATAGTCCAGCTTCAGTGGCTTTTGGGGCCCGATATTTGAAGTTTTTTCACATACGTGCGGGAAAACAATAAACCCAGATTTTCATACAGCAGTTTTTGGCATACCACCCCCAGATTGTATTGTGACAGTTTTACAAGCGAATGCTTTAGCCATTGCTTTGCCGGTGGCCCGCAGGCTTATTCTTCTCAACTGGAAAGTTGATAAACCCCCCTAATTTATACAGTGGCTGAAGGAGGTGCTCTCCCTTTTACCTTTGGAGAATTTCTTCACATGAGTACTGGTGGCCCAAGGTGATTATAACTGTTAATGTCAGTCTATAGTTTATTTCTTATTTTTATGTACTCCAAGAGGTCTCTGTTTCCTTTTGTCCTCATGTTTCTTTATGTTTTCACTTTTTTATATATTTTGAATTTTTTGTTATTATTTTTGTTATTGAGCCTTGAGAGGGGTGGGTTTGGGTGGGGGGAGTGGAGGGTATTGTCTATTTGTTGACATGGTCATTGTTTCTGTTTGCATTTTTCCTTGTACTTGAAAAACAATAAATAAAGTATATAAACAAAAAAATGGCTACACCTTTGGTGAACATCAAATGCTTTTACAAAGGTTAAAAGATACTCGTTTGTGTGTGCAACTGTGTGTATGTGTATGCCTTTGTGTCAGCACAGGTGTGTGTGTGCACTTATCGGTTTGTGTGCGCAAAGAGCAATCATACGCTGTCTAAACTGCAAACACAAAAACCCAGTTTCCCTCTTTCTGGCTCATTTGCAGCTCAAACACTAAACATTTTGGCCTTTGTTTGCAAACATGAATTTAGGTAGCTGAGTTACTTTGAAGTTTCACAATATTTGTTACTTGTCAATGAGACAAGGGTGTGTAAAATCTGGGGGCAACACAATCTTTCGAAATATTGACCCAATGTGTATTTTAGTATAACAGTCATGTTACTGAAGAATGTGTACGTGTCTACATCAGCTGTTCTATACGATTACATGATAAGTATTCCGTTTCTAAAATGATAAAACAACACACATTCCCACATGCACATTGGTAATATCTATGGCCAGCTGTTAGTGAAGACGCAGGGCGGATGGGGCACATTGTTAACCAATGACAGTAGCTCCATTAGAGTGGACCTGAGTATTAGAAGGCCTTTTAACAGAGCCACACACACAAACACACAGTTGTCCTTTGCCCTGTTTACTGAGAACAAGCACAGCCAGAGCAGAACGGCAGCACAAAAAATAGCTATGGGAGAGATACCACAGACAGCACTATAACCCAAGGTATCATTGAGAAATATGGTTAAAGTTTAAATATATTCACAACACATACCTGTATATGACACACATATTAAACACTATGTACTGTATTTTATGAATAGGGATAAGAATGCATTGTTTCTGTAAATGTGCGTACATATTCTTACACAGACAAAAACACATACAGGATTAGGTTTAAGAAAAAGTATTCCTCCCCCAATCCTCACAAGAAAAGCAAGGGTAAGGAAAGCATGCAACAGGCAGTGAGCAACATTACAATTGCAAACAAACTACTTAAAGAATAACACCTAGGTCTATACAGAACAGCAAGAAGTAAATGGTATCCATTTCACAAGGCACACCTGGTACACACCTGAGGCTGGTCAGTGTGTAATGAGCAAGCTAAGAGACCATTTATATGTGTACAGGCAGGTACTCCAACATGTAGTCATACGCGTGTAGTCAGTAGGATGTTCGCTGCAGTTCTAAGCTCCATATCACACGAATGAGTAATGTTGAGCATAGATCATGTTCTGAAGAAACACCTGATTGGTACTGGTGCAAACATGAGTAGGTCATGTTAAATTAAATGGCAATGAACCTGGATTAAAGAAAAGAACTGGTTACTACTGCACAGTATATTCACATGAGTAGGCATGCATTCACTCATGGAACTATGACCATCCTGGCCTGCAATACAAAGTTAATGCAGCTGATCAGTCATTATCAACACTTCATCAAATACAACTTTTTACCAATTCCTCTGTCGCCACTTAATTTGTATGTCCTTGAAAATATGGTCAATTTAAACATTTTACAAAAAAATCAATATTGTTGGATAAACCTACAATAATGACAGTACATATTCTAACTGGGTATTATTTTCTCTTCCATTATACCCTGTGTATTCAAACATTCATTAAATAGTCATGACACATGAAATGTAGTCTGACTAAATTCTTTGAAAGTATCACTTTCCTATTGTAAACAATTCAGATCTCAATGGCCCTGTCTCTTTGCAGAACGATGAATGAAGAGAATGAAATAGAGAGGGTATCTCCTATAACAAAGCTCTGTCTAGCTATCTATTCATCCCACACTTTTTATCAAACTCATTGAAGAAATGAGTCAGGGTTATTCTTTTTCTATTTCTTTGTCTCCCTCTATTTTCTCTCTCATTATCACTGTTTCTCTCTCTTTACACATCTCTGTGGCTCACTCTCTTGCCCTCCCTCACTGGCTTTGTCTCTCTTATCACAGGGCCAGTTTAGCAGGTAAAGTGTGTTGCTGTGGCAACACTGAAGACCCGAGGCCCCAATGTGCCTTATGCACTGATAAAAGATAAAGATTAACAGTGATTATTGCCAGAGTTGAGTGTGTGTGTGTGTTTGAGTATGACTGAACATGCAAGTTTGTAAATAAGGAACGAATGACTGAGAGAGACAATTTGTAAATGTTCATGCATGTGTTTGTGCGCGTGTGAATACACTTAAAAGCTTTCTTGCAGACTTGTGCTTCAGATCTTGTTTTAACATAAGTAGAGATCTCTTTTTATCCCTTAGATAAAAGAGACAAAGAGATCGCTTTTACGGCTTGTTGACATTTGGAGAAAGATAAAGTGACTTTTAAAGTAGAAAATTATGAAGAACCTCTTTTATTTCTGTCGCTGCATTTTTAAAAGCCATCTTTGTTTAAAGCGGATTAGCCTATTGTGTCTTAGTATTACAAATAAGGCTACATTATAGAACAAATTAGCCAAGGAATTAACTTGTTTGTCGAGGAGTGAAATAAGTCACGTGTTATCAACTACTGAGGAGACTGAGCACTATCAGTAAACAATAATATCATGGATGATGATGATTATGATGATTTCAGTACATCATAGATCTTAAATGTGTTGCAAGATTGTAGCCTGAGGGGATAAAACATTGAAATTCCTAAGTGGATATGTCTACATATACCAACTGAATGAACAACCAATGAATGCATTCATGCGCGCGCACATGCACGCACGCACACCCGCCCTTCCGCAGCCCTGGTACAGACCTCTCATTACAGAACAGGAAGAGTTCCTCTGTCTCCAGAGACCCATACACAACATCCATATTTTCTGCTGCAGAATAGTGGGAGGACAGTAGCGAGTGTCTGTACGTCCCTCTCCATCCTGTCTGCTTTCTATCACACATATAATTAATCTAAGACTCAGATCTGCAGCTCGCTCCTTTAATAATCACCTTAAAGAGAGAAATAATTAAGGAATGGAGGGAGGGAGAGTAAAAAAGGGAGAAAGGAGGAGACATACAGTTACACAGAAAGAGGGAGAGAGAACAGCAAAAGGCCACATTTAAAACTGCGTCATTGATTGTTAAACCTCTCATCTCCTCTCCCTTTCACAGACAGATTTGAATAGACTAGGAAATCATTCCCCCAGTGGGAGTGAAATATTTAATACCACTGAAAGATCATTTTTAAAGTTAACTTTATGCTTAGGTCTGCTTTTAAAACTCCCATCATTCACCCCAATATTCAATTACACACCTGACTGATACAGACAACTATTGTAAAGTATAAATGTAATGTGACGTCAACTTTGCAGCCTAAATGGGGTGAGTTTACGAGATGTAGCCATTGAGCTCCCGCTATCATTCTATCAGTGATAGGATCTGATTATACAGTATGTATAGTAATAATAGAGAGAGTGAAGTGTATAGGTTTTAGATACTCTATTATTCCAACAATGGGAATATGGTTTAGAAAATGGTTTGAAAAGATTGGTATGAGAGGTACAAGAAATAACATTTCCTCAAAAACATTTCATAGTTTGGTCAATATCTCTCTACTGGATGGAGATGGAGTACATTTCAAACAAAAAGAGTGGTTAAGAGAGAGAGAGTAGACATTAACAGGTATGTCCTGATGGTTTGGTAAATGGAATGGAGGAGGTAAAGGTGGTATAAAAGATAAAAAAAGAAAAAAGATTGGGAGAAATAATCCAAAGTGGACCTTAAAGAACTTTGCAAGGCTTTGATCCATCACATCTCTCACTGACTACCAGGGCTCTTTATAAGCATCGACAGAAGAGAGAGTAGAAACATGAGTGGAGGAGCACAAACACGCATCAAGAAATTGTAACACCTGCTCTGCGTGCAATGGCGGAGCCCCTCCCTCCCCTGCACTCCAACTTGTCGTTGTACTAACCGCTGTCAAGAGAACCATGGCTGCAACACACACACACCAGACGTCCATTCACCTAATTGCACACCCTATTTATGTTACCCTCACCCTGTTCTGTTTGTGGATTCTTGTTTGTATATGTTATGGCTAGTGTGGGTGTGCTATTAAACTTGAAAAAAATGTTTATCGCTGTCATTTGTGTTTCTTGTTTTTTTATTCTTTTTTGACTTCCTTGTTTTGTGCTCACTATCCTCGCACCATCACAGAAATGGCCACGGAAAGTGCCTACAATCAGTAAGAGCTTCAGTGTGTATGTGTCCACACATTATTTCTGAAGCCTAAAGATCCTGAATAAATTAGTAATACAAGGAAAATTTGACATTTTGTGACATTTATTTTATTGGCATTTTATTGCCAGCCGATCCAGAAAAAAAGTGATTTTCTTAAAGATGCTTAGGATAAAAGTTGCTTTTGGTGTGCGGGATTGGATTAGGGATAGTGGAACTTTTTGTTAGGATTCATTTCATAGATAATTTTACATTTTTTGAGTTTAGGGAAAATTGGATTCTGGGAACCATTGTTGGTATCCCCACATTGATATAAAATCAGTTTGGGTGTATGTCTGCGCATGTCCTAGTGGCATGAGTAATGGCAAGAAAAGAGGGCGAAGTGGGAAGCAGAGGGATTGGGTAAGTGGTTTTTAATAATTGCTGATCAGGAAAATCCTAGAGAGAAAAGGCCCAGGGGGAGAACCACAGTACGCCTTTAGAGGTGGCTCAGCTTCCCCCAGAGTTGATTCTACATCTCCAGGGATAGCTCTATCACCACTCCCCCTCCCCATCCATCTATCCATCTACACCAGGAGCTCCAGCCTGGGATTGTTTTGTTCCCTGTGGACAGGAACAAATGTCTGGGAGGATACACCTGACACATACTATGCTCGCCCTGGCGGCTACCTGATGTATAATACATCAATATGCACATGCAGAACCTGCGATTCAGGTAAACATACTCAGTTGCAAAACAATGGCATCTGTATGCATGCAGAGGCACGCACCCACTCAGCAATCCTCCTCCGTACCATAAAGCCAAAGTTGTTTGTATTGGGACTGAGCCCCCTATAATAATCACATCCAGCGAACAGCAACCAAGTCTGATCAAGTCTGGCTGGGTCTGGTTAGGTCTGGCAAGGTTTGTATTTGAGGCCACAACCTAATATAGGTAGAATGTCAGAGTTGATCAAAACTGGACTGGCTCAGAGCAAATTAAATACCTCTCGCTCAGATCTACTGCAGAAACACACAGCCCCAAAGACATACACACACAGTCCCTGGCACATACCTGCAACGATTCACCCACACTCTCCCTCAAGGGTACACAAGAATAAATGTACACGCAGACATTTGACATATCTTGACTAGTCACATCGACACACCTCTAAGGGATCCATTAGTGAAGGAAGACAGGTTTGTCATCAATGACAAGGGACTCAATGTTTTGCCTTAACAGCGACCACAAGCACAAAAACAAAATAAAAATAAATTAGTGCAGATACAAAAATAAGTGAACCGCAATTTGCAATGCTTAAATAAAGTAGCTAAGTAGAATCTGCTGGGTAAATAACTGGGTAACAAATGAACAAATCATAGGAGAGATCAATAGGAAAGAGTTTGTACAGGACTGATAAATTAAGACAAGAAATCTGGTCAGTTTGGTGTTAACCATACAAGTCAATGCAAAACACACCATACAGAGAAGAAAATAGAAGTGAGAGCACATCAGTCTGGGGAAGGCTATACAACCATCACAAAATATTTGATCTCCATCAGTCCACTGTGATGCAAATAATTTTCAATTGGAGAGCATTCAACATGTCAAATAATCAGGTAAATGCCAACAAAAACATAAAATCTGGAGATTAGTAGACCTCCCTTCATGCATCTCAGGTAGCTGTGCATGCTTCAACAGTAAGAAGAACACTGAATCGAAACAGCATTCATGGAAGGGTTGCTTAGGAAGCCTCTGCTGTCAGTAAAAAACCAAATAGCCCATCTAAACTTTACCAGAAGCCATCAGGACAAACCTGAACATTTCTGGAAGTCCATTCTCTGGAATGATAAAACCAAAACTGACATTTTTAGGCGTAATCAATATGGCTATGTCTGGCAAACACCCAATACTGTATCCCACCAAAAGAACCTTATCCCCAAAGTCAAGCATGGTGGTGGGTCTTGACATTTCAAGATCGGGGGCTGCTTTTCCCAGAGATGTAGACTCGATTCACATGATTCGGAATTGAGTATGACTGAAGTCATAAATTTTGCGATTACAGACTTACAACTCAACTTTGACTTGATGCCTATGACTTGTGACTTAACATGGACTTGAGCTGTATGACGCAAGAGACTTGTTTAAATTCTCCCAGCACCTTCTTCTCATCCTCTCTCACCTCAGTTAGCTCACGCTGCCCCACGGTCACAGAACTAGTGTTCCACGTTCTCAACATTCATCCATTGGTTGGGTGTGGAGGTGACATACCGATTAATTTAGCAAGTCTGATTCACGGAGGGTTATACTGTACGTTCCTCCATTCACATTACCAATGAGATTTCCATGGCATCTAATTTCTTTAGCTAAGTATTTCTGGTGATATTCTCAAATTTATAAGCATTCCATGTCTCCCCCTAGAATTTTTATTTCAAAATGGACAGCATTTTTGTTTTGTTTTTAACATCGCCATATAGGCTTCACATTTTTAGCGCGTGTAAGCGGAGAAGGAGCCAGTCGCAGCAGTTTGACAAAGACTTGAGTTTTTTTACTCTTGTTCCCAAATGTGCACAGCAATAAACAAGTCACTGTAAAATGCAGTACTATACACAAAATGCAAACAGGCAGAGCCTGGTATAACAGCAAACTGCGGGTCAGAACTCTTGCGTACATCAGACCTGGCCACCTTCTTCCATTGCTTCGTGGTCCAGTTCTGATGCTCACGTGCCCATTGTAGGTGCTTTCGGCAGTACAGGGGTCAGCATGGACAGCCTAACTGGTCTGTGGCTACGCAGCCCCATATGTAACAAACTGCGATTCACTGTGTGTTCTGACATCTTTCTATCAGTACCAGCATTTACTTTTCAGCAATTTGAGCTACAGTAACTCATATGTGGGATCGGAAACACATGGGCCAGTCTTCGTTCCCCACGTGCATCAGTGAGCCTTGGCTGCCCATGACCCTGTCGTCGGTTCACCGCTTTTCCTTCCTTGGACCCCTTTTGATAGGTACTGACCACTGCAGACTGGGAACACCCCACAAGGGCTGCAGTTTTGGAGATGCTCTGACCCAGTCAACTAGCCATCACAATTTGCCCCTGGCCAAAGTCGCTCAGATCCTTACGCTTGCCCATTTTTCCTGCTTCTAACACATCAACTTTGAGGACAGAATGTTCACTTACTGCCTAATATATCCCACCCACTGACAGGTGCCATGATAATGAGATTATCAGTGTTATTCACTTCACCTGTCAGTCGTCATAATGTTATAGCTGATCTGTGTATTTTTTTTATCTAAAAATATAAAGAATATTGACAACATAAAAATACATAAACTTCCTGAATAATATTTGGTTCCTTCAATCTAATTCAAGAATTCAACAACAAAAAAAGTTTTGATCATCTCCATCGTAAAACAACTTTTCTTAACCACTGATTTGAAGACTTAAAACCAAAAATTAGGGACTAGTGACTTGACTCGATCTGAGCTGAGGAACTTGAGATTTGCCCATTATTACTTGAGACTTGCCTCGAGACTTAAAGATTAGGACTTGAGACTTGCTTATGACTTGCAAAACTGTGACTTGATCCTATTTTCCAGCACGATCTCTTAAGAACTGCATCCCATATGCACACAAGTGCATACTATCTTTGCGGAAATACGTGAACACATAAGTCACCAGATTTTTGATGCTGCTAGCATGGACCGGGAGGGGGAGCTTCTGGCGCAGACCTGAGCGAGACCACTGACCCCAGCTTTTTACACATTTTCACTCGACCCCGACAAAAACAAATTCACCCTCTTGTTTGCGTGACATGTTTGAAAAAGGATTAAGGTTACTATATCAAACCGGTTCCACAGAGGGCTGTGGAATCTGAGCCTTAATAATTATAATATGAATGTACGTTTCAACAGAAACCTCTCTGTTTAGATTCTCTCTGTAGGTTGCACTCTGATAACCACAGGAATGTTTACATTGACCATTTGGCATGGGAGTAAAAGTCTTGGAAACCTGATCTTTGCATGGTAAACACGCCCTTCAATGTATATACCAGCTTGTAACCAACATTACAGTGAGAAGAGATTAAGTGAGATGAGATTGAGGTAAGGAATTGTGTAAGGAAGACCAGGTGGGTAACTTCATGAACAAGACTATCTAATGCTGCAACAACCGGGTATCATTATTTCAACCACTATATGAAACGGCTGATTTCTAACAGCATGGTGCCGTGACCCGGATGGACAAGTTTTAACGATTCTACTGAACTTAGGCTTGAGAGCTCAGGGGCTTGATTTGCAATCGTGAGGGAAAAGTTGTTTTTCCCGGTTACTGATTGCTGAGAACAACTGAACAGTGAGTCGTAAAACTACGCCATATAACGAACTATCAAGATTGCAAAAGTGTTAGTTAGTCAAACAAGCCCGATGACGACCTGACTAGGCCATGATTTTTATCGCGTGGAATCTGTCCATGGGCATGGACAGTCCATCTCAATTTAGTGGGACGTTGACCGGTGTGTTTCAGTGCTGAACTGTATTTCGTGTCGCCATAGTATGATGACACTGCATTTTCCTTTTGAGGATTAGAGTGTGATATTGTATTTTTCGGCGGTTATACAGTGACTTGTACAAGTAAAAATATAATGCCGTCTAGTTGTACAAATACAACAAGAGGACTGCAGCCTCTGACGCGCATGATGCGTTCATGTTTAAATATCATGGCACGAATAGGACACCATCAAGAACGAAAAGGATCATTCACAACGATGCCTGAAAAAAGTTTTCAGACTAAACAAGATGGATTAAGAGGAAGTTGTATATGGACAGATGGAGAGTGTGGTACATACGAAGAGAAAAGACAAAGGAAAGTTAAGATGGCCAAGAAAGGACAACAGTCGAAAGGCGGGAAAGGAGACAATCAAAATGGACGAAGATTCATTCTGTTTGACCACCTGGCCGACCGACAGTAGTCTCAAGATGGAGTCTCTCTTATGGGATCCTGGAATCATGGATGATACTAGGAACTGACGTGAGCTTTCATAATCATTGATTCAGAGTTCTTAAATGTTTATTTACTAAAATGTATCGTCCCTAACCATTAAATGAAGCTGGAACTTATCAAGGAAATCTGATCACCTTCTTCTGTAATAGCCAAGCTTATTTAATTGAATATTACATGTAGTTTGAAAAGCACTTTGATGGTATACAGTGGATATAAAAAGTCTACACACCCCTGTTAAAATGCCAGGTTCTTGTGATGTAAAAGAATGAGACAAAGATAAATCATGTCAGAACTTTTTTCACCTTTAATGTGACCTATAACGTGAACAATTCAATTAAAAAACAAATTGAAATCTTTGAGGGGAAAAATAAAAAACTCACAATAACCTGGTTGCATAAGTGTGCACACCCTTAAACTAATACTTTCTTGAAGCACCTTTTGATTACAGCACTCAGTCTTTTTGGGTAGGAGTCTATTAGCAAGGCACATCTTGACGTGGCAATATTTGCCCACTCTTCTTCGCAAAAGCACTCCAAATCTGTCAGATTGCGAGGACATCTCCTGTGCACAGCCCTCTTCAGATCACCCCACAGATGTTCAATTGGATTCAGGTCTGGGTTCTGGCTGGGCCATTCCAAAATGTTAATCTTCCTCTGGTGAAGCCATGCTTTTGTGGATTTGGATGTGTGTTTTGGGTCGTTGTGCTGAAAAGTGAACTTCATCTTCAGCTTTCTAACGGATGCCTGAAGGTTTTGTGCCAAAATTGCCTGGTATTTGGAACTGTTCATAATTCCCTCCACCCTGACTAAGGCTCCGGTTCCAGCTGAAGAAAAACAGCCCCAAAGCATGATGCTGCCACCACCATGCTTCACTGTGGGTATGGTGTTCTTTGGGTGATGTGCAGTGTTGTTTTTGCGCCAAACATACCTTTTGGAATTATGGCCAAAAAGTTCAACCTTGGTTTCATCAGACCATAACACATTTTCCCACGTGCTTTGGGGAGACTTGATGTTTGTTTTTACAAACTTCAGTTGGGCTTGGATGTTTTTCTTTGTAAGAAAAGGCTTCCGTCTTGCCACCCTGCCCCATTCATATGAAGAATATGGGAGATTATTGTCACATGTAGCACACAGCCAGTACTTGCCAATCCTTGTAGAGGTGGCATTAACCATGGACATCTTCGGTCATTGAGTCAGGTAAACCGCACGGCCAGTTCCCCCGCTCCTGTCAGAGCTGCCCTGGTCAATGCTAGATCGCTGGCAAATAAGACCTTTATTTTAAAGGACCTCTTTTCCCGGCAAAACTTGGATTTCCTATTTGTGACTGAAACCTGGGTGAATGTTGGTGAGTCAAGCTCTTTTTCCGAACTTTTACCGCTTGACTGCACATATTTTAACTCCCCAAGGACTACTGGTTGAGGAGGAGGACTTGCCATTATTTTTAAGGATAAATACAACTGCAGGCAGTTGTTAATGACTACCTTTTCAAGTTTTGAACTAACAATGTTTGAACTGGGCAAATCTCAGCCCGTTCTGTGTGCACTTATTTATCGACCTCCTAAATACAACAAGAACTTCATGGGAGATTTTTCAAAATTATTGTCTGAAATCATGTCGAAATATGACCGGATTTTGATTGTAGGAGATATGAACATTCATGTATGCTGTCCTACGAATCTGCTGGCTAGGGATTTTTTAAATCTTATTGACACTTTTAACCTTACACAGTTCGTAAGTGGTCCGACACAGATCCATGGCCACACATTAGACCTTGTTTTGTCATGCAGTTTGCCTATTTTAAATATAGAAATACACGAGGCTGTCTTTTCGGACCATACACCTGTTTTATTTGAAGTTTCCCTCCCAAGCAATATTGTTAAGCAATGCGCTCCGCCTAGTATCTGCAGGATGATTAAACCTGCTACTGCTGCCCAATTCTCCAAAACTTTCAAAATTGTTATGGAGACTATAGGGTCCTCCGCTTGTCTAGGTACAGATGAGTTGATATCCTCTTTTTCATTCACCTGCAGAAAAATTCTCAACAAAATTGCACCACTAAAACCCAGGTGTTCCAAACCAAATTCTGAACCCTGGATAAATGACTTAATTCAAGCTGCTAGGGAAAAGTGTAGGAAAGCTGGTAGGCAGGCAAAAGTTAGGAAGGCTAAATACCTCTCTGATGTTATTGAAAAAAAATGCTATAAACCTTGTTCTTTTTAGCATAATCAACTCTGTTCTTCATTTCCCTCAATCCACAAAGCAGGAAGAGCCTTCTGTGGCCTGTGAAAAATTTCTCCACTTTTTTGTGGAAAAGATTACCACCATTAGAGCTAGCATTTCATTTCCAGCCTTTGACCCTTCCATTTCTACAGTGTGTGCGGCAGTCTTCATTAAGTTTGAGCCTGTATCCCTCTTGGCCCTTCGAGATATTGTTACACATTTAAAACCTTCAATTTGTCCTATTGATATTGTCCCACATCGTCTTTTTAAAGAAGTGTGGCACACTATTGGACCAAACATCTAAGCAATCATTAATAGCAGTCTTACTTCTGATTTTGTGCCACATTGTTTTAAAGAAGCAGTGGTGCAGCCCCTTATTAAAAAGTTAGTTAGTCCTTAGTTCTTGCAAATTATCGCCCGAACTCTAAGCTTCCTTTTATGTCTAAGATTTTAGAGAAGGTAGTTCTTGTACAGTTACAATCTTTTTTAGATCTGCATGGTATCCTTGAGGTGTTCCAGTCTGGCTTTAAAGCATTTCATAGCACAGAGTATGCACTTAAAAAAGTTTTTAATGATCTTTTAATCTCAACAGACTCTGGAGGTTTTGCAATCCTTATGCTTTTAGATCTCACAGCAGCATTTGACACTGTCGACCACAGTGTTCTTATCTCTTGTCTTGAGCACAGCGTGGGGATTAAAGGTACTGCACTAGAATGGTTTAGATCATATCTATCAGAGAGAGTGTTTAAAGTCAGTTTTGGTGGCTCTATTTCACCCTCAGCACCACTGATATGTGGAGTTCCTCAGAGTTCAATTTTGGGGCCGATTGTCTTCTCCCTTTATTTGCTTCCCCTTGGATCCATCTTAAAGAAACATAACATCAGTTTCCATTTTTATGCAGATGATTCACAGAACTACTTGCCGATTAAAAGTAAGGGTGAGAATTCCTTAAAGAGACTGTTAGACTGTTTTTATGACATTAAAGCCTGGACATTTAAACGTTTTACATTTTAATGAAAGTAAAACCGAGGTCATGATACTTAGACCCGGTAGTTCAATTGGGAGGCACCAAGAGGACCTGGGTCCCCTGACACCTTATGTCAAGTCTATGGTAACTAACCTTGGTGTTAAGATGGATAGTGATTTTCAACTAGAAAAACAGATAAATTCTGTTGTAAAAGCTAGTTTCTTTCAACTCAGGCTGCTTACTAAGCTGAAGCCATTTTTATGTTTCACTGATTTTTAGAGGGTTATACATGCTTTTATTCCAACTCCCCTGGATTACTGTAATGCTTTATATATAGGTGTTAGCCAGGCCTCCCTCTCAAGATTACAAATTGTCCAAAATGCGGCCGCTCGACTTCTTACCGGAACTCGTAAAGATCACATTACACCTGTTCTTGCCTCCCT
The DNA here is from genome assembly GCA_016801175.1 of Esox masquinongy. Taxonomy (NCBI): domain Eukaryota; kingdom Metazoa; phylum Chordata; class Actinopteri; order Esociformes; family Esocidae; genus Esox; species Esox masquinongy. The sequence goes on from JACXGI010000289.1 coordinate 85,718, forward strand.
TCATTGGCTACCGGTTTGTTTTAGAATACATTTTAAGATTTTGTTGTTTGTTTTTAAAGCTCTTTACGTTCAAGCCCCAGCATATATCGCTGAATTACTGAAGCCGTACGCTCCTCTGAGGTCATTAAGATCTGCTGACCAGCTACTCCTTGTTGTCCCTAGAACGCGGCTCAAAAATAGGGGAGATCAGTCATGGCCCCAAAGCTGTGGAATGAATTGCCTTTGCAAGTCAGATTGGCCCCCAGTCTCCACATTTTTAAATCACGACTTAAAACTCACTTTTATTCATTGGCCACAACCTGTTTGAGAGTTGTATTCTGCATTTTCATTTTCCAGTTTGTCACTTGTTTTTAAACGTTTCGTTTTGTTACTCGTGTGTTTATAATCTGTCCTAAATCATGTTAATGTCCAGCACTTTGGTCAACTTGGTTGTTTTAAATGTGCTTTACAAATAAAGTTGGATTGGATTGGATTAGATCATAAGGGTCGAGAAGCATATTGATATCAACAGGCTACTATCAGTGTTAATGGTGTTCAGCAGTATATCAGACTCAACATAACATCATGATTAAACATTCCCCCAAAGTCCACTGAACAATCAAAAACCCCCTTGTCCGTATCATGATCCATGCGACAATATCATACAAAAGACTCATGCATATCCTGTTGTACCTGTGAAAAATTCTACCTGTAAATAAGGAAAGATTCTACATTTAATAAGGAACAATTCTACCTTCAATAGGGAAGGATTCACTACCAGGATAGCAGTCATAATTTCGATCATTAGGCATCATCACAATATACATCAAAGTCCAATACTGGGATTGTCATCGTACAGTTTCCCACATGTCTTGCGAGAAACAAACCTTCATACATATGAAATCATGAAGACAAAGCCTTCTTTGTCTTGAATATGTGATGTAATGTTGCAATATCAGTTATTACAGTCATTGTGATGTGGACCCAGCAAATTGCCTGGTTGTCCTAACAAGTCAGTGTAGGTGTGTGGTGGAATAGTGAGTTTCCAACACTTCACAAATTCACGATTAACAACACAACAGTGTCTTCCACTGTGGTGGGACCATGTGACCTTTCCAGTCAACTGGCATGTGGTTCTTTGACCTGTAGTATGTGTTGCCCTTCAGGACTCAGGTGGATTCTCCTCTCATCTCGCTGTCAATGGTTCATCTAGAAATGGAGTGTGAAGCCAAGTGATCTGACCCTGGCATAGTTCTGCCATGTGAGTGGTCAGGAAGATTTGGAACAGATTCAACCAGTGTGGTTGTGTAGTGTAATGAGAAATGTCTGTTGAGGAAGAGTGGAAGTGTATTTGAAGAACAGGCGCGTCTGGCCCCATCAAGTCTCCAACACACCCTTGGTGATGTTGATCAGGGGTCCTCCATAACATTTTCTTCTCTAAAGATCTGGCCCCACGAAGTCTCCAACAGACCCTTGGTTATGTCAATCAGTGTCCTGGGTAACATTTGCTTCTCCAAAGATCTGGAATCAGCACCACCTTCCTGACATCCGCCCCAACTTCCTCAGCTCACCTGGAGAGTTGTGAAACTCTGAGCAAACTGGAGTGTAACTAAATGCATGATCTTGTGGACATTTATCTGTAGTGTTTGGATTTTCCCTGTTCCCCATAAAGGGCAGAATAGGCTGATATGCTTTATTGAACTGTACAGGTTATGGGTCAAACTTCACAAGAACATTGATTGTCCTTATTGCATGTCAGACAACAACTGGCAGTAACGCCCCATCCATTCGATAATTTTGCATTGATTAAGTGGGACAGTTCCTGTCCTTTGTGTTCATTGTGTTTGCCAAGGAAAAGTAATGCTAATGACTATTTGGGGGAGCGTTTTAGATATGTCTGATTTTAGGATAAACAGCCATGTCTCCAAAAGGTTATTTGAGTTTGTCCTCGTTAAAGAGACCTCCCAACATTTCGTGTTGTAGTCATATTTAGGAGTCTATCTTTAACAGAAGCTCCTAGCATACCTTCATGCTATAGTGTCTTAAATACTTATGGTATAATTAGTAGACCGTTAGGTTAGTTGGGAGGGCGTTGAATCGTGTTGGTAAACATGTTTTGCATTGTAACTTTATTACTTGATTGGAATAAATTGTGTTACTTTGGAATATAGATTACTTCGGCATTCCCCGTTCAGCTCCATACTCAAGCTCGTAGGGCTACTGGTAATTACACACACATACGTAAGTCTAAGCGACCAAACTTGAAGTCCCTGAGTCCTGGAATTCTCGTTAGGCCTAGGAACATATGACATTCTAGTCATCCCTGAGTCATTGGGCGTAATTAACTTTCTGTTAGACCCAGGAACACACGCCATTTTACTATATGGTTCGTGTTAAACGACCTACACCTTATGGGCGCTTATGATAACTGATATAGGCACATGCACGTACGTAAATCGAAGTGACCAGAGTGATCGTCTCTGACTTCCCATGTTCCTACACCGTCCCTTGTTTTCTGTACTTGACTGATGAGGAGCTTTGAGGATAAGGTAGGCCGTGAAACATATGATCTTTTAAATGTTTGGCTTGTGATGAAAGATTAGCTACCTTTTCTAAGAACTTCCAGCATATCATTGTCATTGAGGTTTGCGTATGTTGACAATATGAGTCAGATTATTTAAATATTTTTATTTTTATTTATCACTAAGGTTACGTTCCCTTGCACTCATTTCGCTAGCCGTCCCCCGGTAACCTTCTAGTGGTAAACCTTTCCAACCACTCTCCCGTTTACCCCCTCCCTACAGTTGTAGTAATCCTTCTTGAACATGTTGCTGGTACTCACACTCAGGTTGTCTGTATCCAGTCGGACGTGACGTATCATCAGAAAACGTGATGTATCATCAGAAAAGGGGCTGTGATGTCCCGATCTGTTGAAGGTATAACTAATAACGATTAGTGTGGTTCAACAGTCCATCGGATATTGTTCCGTCAACTCCCAACAATGAAGACAATAGATCAGCCCCGAAAACTTGTGGACCTCAGAAGGACCTCAGTATCATTAGAGTGAAGCTAACACCCTATTAAGACAAGTTTCCATAACTGTCAAATTTCCTTTTCCATCCAGAACTGGCTTGGTAGACGTTTGATTCCTTGTGCTATATTTACGCCCGATAGCAACTAGCAGTGGAATAAGATTTCGTCAGACTTGACTTTGCTTAGCCAAAACAGAAATGGTTAGATCTATTCTATGCAACCATTAAAATGTTAGACCTCACATCAAACAAAATAATTTCCAAATAAACAAATTCTGTTAATGGAATATGTAAAACATAACAGATGCCAATGCTCCGTTATAACTATGCAAACAGGAAAACACGATTTTTCATGTAAGTACCAATTTGATTCGCTTTGAACTATCAGATCAGCTCTTTACAATCATAATCAATTATCATATTATAAATTCCCCCCGGCTTTCACTTCATTAAGTCAATGGAAAGTGACACCGTAAGTGAAAGCAGAATCACGGCAAATACAGCCACAAGGAGGCGCCATCCTGAACTCGCACTGGCCATCATTTGATGTGAAAAATAGAGAATTGGTAATAGGGATGGATCCAGAATCCATTCGATAAGGAGTGGCATACTGTACATTCACAAACACATTCACAAACACAATCAAAGACATCAATGTGCAATACGGTCACTTGCGCAAAGGAATTACAAATCATAGAACCTATTGACAAATTTGTCTTACATAGCTAAACAGCTCTCAAATTTGACTTTACCTCAGTACCTTCCCACAAGTCTGCGAAATTGGCCATCAAATTGGCTATCAACTCCTGTAGTTTCTTGGTACATACCTACCCAAATTGGTTTGCCCACTAGGGGATAAGCTGCTCAACTTTATTGTAGATTGTAAAAACTCCAGCCCAAGCTGCAGTGGTTTACCTGCTGCATCCACCAGGGTGAATGTATTAACGTATCTATAGCACTCAAATTCAGCATTTTCACAGGCAATGGCCAAACTACCTTGTGACAAACAATGTCTTGATTAACCTCCTAAATTTTAGGGAAATTATCCAACTTTTATTAATTTTTATTCCAAATAGTGGCGGTCAGCTAACCCTTAATCACATATTTTATGTATCTTCACCACGTCCGTGGTTCTACTGACATTAAAATTGCTCTATCATCAACAATGAGGGATGAAATTTTGTTTTTGTTTCAAAACCATAAATTTCAACGGTAAAGTGCCAGAAATAAAGGCCAAATGCACTGTTTAATGTATAAGAAATTTAAGTTTCCACACATTAAAAAATCTGACATGGCCCTCAGACTGTCTGTAGCAAGACACATTATTCTTTCAACTTAGCCGATATCCTTCTTTAACTGAAGTTTCATTTTTATTGTCCTACCGATCTAATATTGTTGCGGTTTGTAAAAATGTGCTTGTCATAGCTACACAGCAACTCAACATTAGGGTGGAAATCAAGAAAACTCTTAAGAATGGTGATGTTGACAGAAAACAGATGTATGGTATCACCAAAATCAAGGTACAATAATGAGTAATTCAGTTTAGACCTTAAACACTTTTACAATCTGCCCTATTTGTTCATTTGTCAATTGACCATTTTAGAAAGTAAACTCCATCAATGAGAATCAGGCATTAGTTCATAACACAAGTGCTAACTCGGTTATCATTGGTAAATACAAACAAAGAAAAACTACATTATTTAACAAAACTCAGTTAAGCATTTAAGATATCTCTGATTTTCTTGTGGGGATTAAACTCGCTTTTGCTGATTTACCCTCTTTTGTAAGCTATGACTATATTGGATTCAAATTCAGTCATCATGGGACACAGCGTTTTTTTCATAATGATAAAGACTATTACCATGTGTATTCTTCACTCTACCACATATCCTATTGTAAGAAAACAAGAAGACAATATTTTAACCTTTTTCAAGAAAACCATGAGACTACATTTGTGACAGAAGTCCTGAACGGGGGCGAATGTCGCATGTCACTACTTTTCAGGAGAGACGTTTTTAAGAAGAAAAACATGTTCTGCGACATTTTGTCTTTTTTGCAGAAATGCCTTCTTGAAGTTGTGAACTTTCATGTGACTTAATAACAAACTAGTATGCGAAGTGTAAATATTAATAAAATTTAAAACTAGAATACAGGACTTTTCCTTGCATTGGCTGAGATAATGAAGGGGCTGGACATGCTGACATACTGAGTCCTGATTGGTCTATCAAGTAACCGGCTTTTGTCAACAACGCGACTGCTGGGTCAGTAAATCATTGTGATCCCGGGATTTTCAAAAATGGGAAACTGCGATCGCATTGCTACAGCTGTGAATCACATTGCTGCCCTGAATTTTGCCGGTGTTATCAACAAATCTGAAGTTGTGAGATACTACTTTCTGGAGTACAATAATGCCATGACTAAGAAGATGAATCGGACGACATGAGGAAATCCCAGACTTTGATACTGTTCAAAACGTTCAGGCAAAATTGAGGCATTTCTTTGCAGTGCCAATGGTAGAAAGAAAACGCTAGCTCCTCTTGGATAAAACAACTATCCACGGATTACATTTACAAGAAAAGGACAACCATGGCAGTTATGATAGCGACAATGAAAGATGCATAGATTCTTGAAGTATTGAATGCCTTGAGTGTGAACAGTAGTGAAAATACGCGTTGTAAACAAGGTCAACAGATTAAACGCAAACAACAAAGGACTTTGTATGGAACCAGAGGATATACAGTATCATTTTTTCAGTCTGCCGCGAAACATTCCTACATGTATACGGGTAAGTGTAATGTTTGCTAACTAGCTACAGATAATTCCTTTTCAAAAAGTTGTCGAAGTTGTTTTGCTAGTTACCTAGCTATAGATACTGACATTACTTTTAACGCTAGCTAGCTAGGTAACAACATTAACTTACCAGCTAGCTAACATTTCCTGGTTTCTAGCTTGTGTGATTATGCTTAGCTATTATGTTTGCACAGTAACTGACGCTACTGTTAACATTAGCTAGCTAGGTAACAACATTAACTTACCAACTAGCTAACATTTCCTGGTTTCTAGTTTGTGTGTGATTATACTAAGCTATTGTTTGCATAGTCTTCACAAAACTGAGCACGTCACTTAGTTTGATCTGATTGACCGGTCATTCATCCATGTGTGTGTGATTATGCCTAATCTATAAACCTATAATGGCTCAGTGGCTGTCCACCTGCACTCAAACTATCTGCACTTACATTGCTGCTTCTATGTATTATGAACCCTGCTGCTAAGATACTTTAACGTTTATACCTGATGTATCAAGTCCATGTGAAAAATTTAATTTTATTTGGTTTGATATAGTATGTGTTTATTAGAGACCAACCAGACCAGTTTAGCACAAGGCCAGTGTCACCATTTGAATACTTAAATAGCTGGGTGGGATTAAGGCCTAAGAGGGTGTGAACTACACTGAATGGGCGTAAACAAAGACCAGCTCTCTGGAAAGTGTGAATCTTTCAAGGCATTTTTCTCAGAACTAAGTAGACCAGATTATCAACTTTTAAAGCAGCATATCTTTCCCACAACTTCATCAAACAGTATTGTTTTATTTACCATTACAAAGCTCTGAATCTGGACCTTTATAAAATGTAATAAAAAGCAAAACTCAATTTTTGCGATAAGCCCCCGTTCGGGAATTCTGTCACATTTTACTAGTTTAGAAAATCATCATTGTACAAATTTCCAATTTATCACTTGGTTTAGATTTACACATGTACTAGCTAACAGCTCAGCACGCGGAAGCAAATTCCCATGCGGTGGGCCTAGTAAAGGCCTAACCACATTGTTGTGAGACCCCCCCCCCCTTAGTGGAGGCTCAAAATTACATCAAACAGCAAAGCACAACAAAACAGGCCATTTCTCGAATGCCTATTAAAACATGCTATGTACAATCAATGTGATTTTCAAATTAATATTAAATTGGATAAGCATGGTCATTAACAAGGAAAGTGATCAGGTTTCCTTGATAAGTTTAAACATATATAAACATATAAACATACATATATTTAAACATGAACACATCATGCATGTCAGAGGCTGCAGTCCTCCTTTCATATTTGTACAACTGGACGGCATTATATTTTACTTGTACAAGTCACCGTAAAACCGCCGAAAACACAATATCGCATTATGATCTCACAATGTTATGCTTCTGCACACTACTCAACTAGTGCGGACTCTCTCATTATCGCCGAGGAGAGGTTCACCCATGTCATAACTACGTGGCCTAGACATGGGAGTTTCTAGGTCTTACTCATATGAATAACAATGGAGCTTCTACACACCGGTCTACGCCCTACTCAACTAGAGTGGACTTTCCGTACCCACAGAAAGGTTCCACACGTAATTACTTTACATGGCCTGATCCGGGGAATTACTAGGGCTTGCTCGACTACCAAATGCTCATGCAATCTTGACTACGGCATAACTTTACGACTCACTGTTCATCTGTATCCAAAACCAAGAACTCCTTTGGTTAGCCAGTTAGCAGTTAGCTCAGAAGTTCCGTTGAAACAGTAGATCTTCAGTAGAATCGATAAGATTATCCATTCAGTTGCAGCAACATGCTGTTAGAAATCAGCCTTTCGTATAGTGGTGAAATAATGATAACGTACCCGGTCGTCAAGGGAGAGATTAATTCAATTTTTATTGCAGCATTTGACAGTCTTGTTTATGATGTTACAGACTCAATCTTACTCGGCCTTACAAACAACTTCCGGTCATCCTCTACTTTATAGACATCGCAGGACAGAATACACAACACAGTACTGTAAGCCCATTGGCTAATTACTGTCGCGCTTTGACTGAACGTGACTGCCTGTGTACGGATAAACAGATGTTCTGTTGTAAATTAAACATAACAAGCATACATTCATACACTTCTACAATCTGAAGAGAGGACTTTGGACCACTAAGCAACGGTCCAGTTCTTTTTCTCCTTCGCCCAGGTTGTCTCTGGTTCAGGAGTGGCTTGACACTAGGAATGCGACACATGTAGCCCATTTCCTGGACACATTTGTGCGTGGTGGCTCCTGATGCACTGACTCCTGCCTCAGTCCACTACTTCTGAAGCTCCCCCAAGTTCTTGAATCGGCTTTGCTTGACAATCCTCTCAAGGCTGCGGTCATCCCTGTTGCTTATGCACATTTTCCTACCACACTTTTCCCTTTCAGTCAACTTTCCATGAATATGCTTTGATACAGCACTCTGCGAACAACCAGGCTTTTCAGCAATGACCTTCTGTGGCTTACCCACCTCGTGGAGGGTGTCAGTGAGTGTCTTCTGGACAACTGTCAAGTCAGCAGTCTTCCCCATGATTGTGGTTGTGTGTACTGAAGGCTCAGGGAGATAATTAGCTGATTAGAGCTCTTTTCATGTCAACATTTCTGTATTGTAAATTTTTTATTCTAATATTTTGAGAAACTGGATTTTTGATTTTCATGAGCTGTAAGCCATAATCATCAAGACAAACAAAAAAGGCTTGAAATGTTTCACTTTATGTGTAATGAATCTAGAATATATCAAGGTGTCCCTTTTTGATTTGAATTATGGGAAAAAATGAACTTTTCCACGATATTAAATTTTTTTGAGATGCACCTGTATTTCCAATTCCTTTTTGTAGTGAAATGTATGGTGTAGTTCACCTGTGTCTGGATCAGGGTTGGGGAGCGTTACTTTTAAAAGTAACTAATTAGTTACTACTTACAGTTCCTTTGAATTAACCAGTTATGTTACTTAGTCACTTGCTGTAGAAAGTAAGGTGTTAAGTTACTTAGTTACTTTAAGATAAGTCCTTTGATTCTACAGCTCCGGAAAAAATGAAGAGACCACTGCACCTTTTTCTTTCCTTTCCAAAAAAGTAAAAAAGGAAGGCTCTGAGTGAGGAACAGAAGGGTAAAAAATAAGAGACCACTGCAAATTGAACACTTCTGTTCCTCACTCAAAACTTTTCTTTTCAACTTTTTTGGAAAGAAAAAGGTGCAGTGGTCTATTAATTTTTTCCAGGGCTGTATATTCACATGTTGATCACTTATGCCCAGAATGCAGATATGTAATGGGATATCGTATAACTGCATAGTCACGTATATAGTCAGTCAGTCACGAGCATATAACATAATCAATCATTAATTATTATACAGCAAGAGTGACCAATCCTATTATGTCAGTGAGAAACAATATGTGCATTTGGTTCTTTAATCAAGAATCTTAAATCAATAAATTATTTTGTATTGCAAATGTATGGAGCCAAATTGAGCTCAAATGTGTTGACCGTAAGAAAAGAAAAATGTAACTGAAATATTTTTTGAAAATAAAAATAAAAGCAATGTTAACAAAACATATTTCATCGTATGAAAAAACAAAATTCAATCGACAGAAAAAAATAGATTCAAACGTGGTAAAAGTGTATGCTTGAATCATTAAATGGATTTTCGCGTCCAATCTTAAAATTTCTTAGTTCAAACACGTTTCCTTCAAGTACGCTTCATCATGCAATTACAATTTCTTCCCACCTTCATTCGAGTCATCTTTTTTAAAATCAAGTTTTGAGCCTCTATTGGCGTGGAGGTGGGGCTTTATCTGGGCATTGGATTATCGATATTAGCCTTTCCATGCGCTGCATTCCCATAGCATTCTTTCAGTTATGTTTTTCTTTTCTTACGGTACAGACTTCATTACTAGATGTACAGACTTCATTACTAGATAGATCAACTGCAGTGAACAAAAAAAGAGAAGAAAAAAACAGTGGCCTTGTACACTGATAAAGCTAGATTTGTTGTACTGAGGGAAATTGAGTAACGTGTTATTTATTTGAAAAATTAACTAGTACGGGATTACTTAAATTACTTATGCATTACGTTACTCTTTACCGTTAACACTAGAACCGCCAGGCCTTTCAGACCCCCAGTATCAGCCAGAACCGAACACCGTTTCTCATTATTAGCATACGAATCGGCCCTATTAACATACACATAATCCTTCTCCGCAGCATCACCATCCAGCAAGAGCATCAGTTCATCTATTGGGTCGTCATCAAACTATATAGAGTGATCTAAAAAATAATGAATTACAGAATTTGTTTGTTTTAAATGGTTAATGAATTTGAAAAAATACAAGAATGTGTTTGCATTGAAGGTCTTATCAAATGAAAAATAACAACTAATAAGAATACATAGAACAATTATTTCTAAGAACACAGGCTATAGTATTTTCACTCATTTATTAGGCCCTACAAATGTACAAAATGAAAATTACAATGGATTTATTAATTATTCAAAATAAATCCATTAGAATTTATTTTTCATTTTGATGACATTTTGATGATGTACAAGGTAAAATAACAGACATTTTGCAACGATCAAAGGATACCAGTTTGCAATGATCAAAGGAAATCAGCATGAATAGCCGTACATAGGCCTAAAGCACGGTTGCTTGATAAGCACGATACATTTTATAAATAAATAAAGGAAAGGATGATTTACAGTAGCCTACACTATCACGGTGCCTCCTGTGATCACGCCGGCCTCCGGCTGCTAGCATCGCATTCACGGAACACCCTGGACTCTCCACTATTACGCACGCCTGTTCCTCATCACATCACCCCAGACTTCCTATCATTACACACACCAGATCCTCATTATTACAGATTATAACTGCCCTTCACAGACTTCTCTTCAAGTAAAAACATTGCAGTGTATTATTCAATTAATTTTATTTGTAAATTTGATTAGCAGAGTAAAAGCATGATCAAATGATGATTTAAAGTAGCCTACATGAATAACAAAATTGACAAAATATAGAAAAGTCATTTGTCGACTGCTTTGGATGTTGTGGGCTACAAAAACCCATGCATTTATGCATCTCACTCGAACTTCTAACTTCTACCCCAAAGTCTACCTCAAGCACACAGCTTTGGGGATTTGTGTGAGCATTGGTCTTGTTCCGCGTGCACTTGCCAACTTGACACTGTGTCTTCTTGCCGGGCATGTCCCGCGCACTCTCTCCTTTTCTGTGTGCACGAGTAATAGTACAATCTCTGATGTGCTGCAGCATCTGCATGTCACACAAACACAGAACACTGTCGAGTGCACTGGCAATGTGTCCTCTGGCTTTGGTTGTTGGGCCTGCACTCTCGGTGAGGATATTCTGTGAAGGTCGTCTTCCTGTTGTGCTCTCATTGCCATTTTCTACCCAAATTATGCAATCCCTCCCAGACTACTGTCTTGCATTGGCATTTGGGGTCGCCGTTGGTTTTATTATTTTTTTTATTGCAAGGAGGCTCAGGCATTGGAGGTGGCGGCTCATTATCAGAATCAGATCAGATTATCAAATCAAGTCCCGGCATCCGAGATGTCGATTTCAGGATCTGTTTCTGACTCCATCTCATCTAAATCTTGCAGCATTTGCAATGCTGTCAGGGCGTCAAATCATCGGGTTCGGTTTGCCATTGTGAACTTAATGCTGTAAATTGTTTCAGAGTTGTGTCTCACTTGCTCACTGAGTTCAGATTATAAACAATTTCTGCCTTCATCGTCATTCTTCTTTAATTACACTTCACTCACAAGCATCGGTGTGTCTGGGTTGATCTGGGGGTTATTGCCCATTCATCCATTGACGTCATTGCTGTTTCATTGCTATTCGTTAGAATAGATTAGATTTAACTTTATTGTCATTGAACAAGCAAGTACAGCATAACGAAATGCAGTTAGCATCTAACCAGAAGTGCAAATAGAAGAGTGCAAAAAAATTAACAAGTGAAACAATTAAGAACAGTTTTATAAGTGGGATGTATAAATGTGCAAATTGAAGGTGCAAGGTGGCATGTGCAACTGAAATGCAGGGATAGCAGCAATGAAGTTCCCGAGGTAGACATGTAACAACTGAAAACGAAAGTAAACAACATGTAAACAATTTCAAAGAATGATTTTGAGTAGCCAATATGAAAATGCAGTTGTGCTCATAAGTTTGCATACCCTGGCAGAAATTGTGAAATTTTGGCATTGATTTTGAAAATATGACTGATCGTACAAAATAACTCTTTTATTTAAGAATAGTGATCATATGAAACCATTTATTATCACATAGTTGTTTGGCTCCTTTTTAAATCATAATGATAACAGAAATCACCCAAATGGCCCTGATCAAAAGTTTACATACCCTTGAATGTTTGGCCTTGTTATAGACACACAAGGTGACACACAAAGGTGAAAATGGCAATTAAAGGCAAATTTCCCACACCTGTGACTTTTTAAATTGCAATTAATGTCTGTGTATAAACAGTCAGTGAGTTTGTTAGCTCTCACGTGGATGCACTGAGCAGGTTAGATACTGAGCCATGGGGACCAGAAAAGAACTGTCAAAAGACCTGAGTGACAAGGTAATGGAACTTTATAAAAATTGAAAAGGATGTAAAGAGATATCTAAAGCCTTGCAAATGCCAGTCAGTACTGTTCAATCACTTATTAAGAAGGGGAAAATTCAAGGATCTCTTGATACCAAGCCAACGTCAGGTAGACCAAGAAAGATTTCAGCCAAAACTGCCAGAAGAATTGTTCGGGATACAAAGAATAACCCACAGGCAACCTCAGGAGAAATACAGGCTGCTCTGGAAAAAGACTGTGTGGTTGTTTCAAGGAGCACAATACGACGATACTTGAACAAAAATGTGCTGCATGGTCGAGTTGCCAGAAAGAAGCCTTTACTGTGCCAATGCCACAAAAAAGCCCGGTTACAATATGCCCGACAACACCTTGACACGTCTCACAGCTTCTGGCACACTGTAATTTGGCGTGACGAGACCAAAATAGAGATTTAGGGTCACAACCATAAGTGCAATGTTTGGAGAGGGGTCAACAAGAGTGTGCCTATAGAGGGGCCAACAGAGGGGCCTATAGTGAACAGAATACCTTCCCCACTGTGAAGCATGGTGATGGCTCACTGATGTTTTGGGGGCGTGTGAGCTCTAAAGGCACGGGGAATCTTGTGAAAATTGATGGCAAGATGAATGCAGCATGTTATCAGAAAATAAAGGCAGACAATTTGCATTCTTCTGCATGAAAGCTGCGCATGGAACACTCTTGGACTTTCCAGCATGACAACGACCCTAAGTACAAGGCCAAGTTGATCCTCCAGTGGTTACAGCAGAAAAAGGTGAAGGTTCTGGAGTGGCCATCACAGTCTTCTGACCTTAATATCATCAAGCCACTCTGGAAAGATCTCAAACGCGCGGTTCATGCAAGACGACCAAAGACTTTGCATGACCTGGAGGCATTTTGCCAAGACGAATGGGCAGCTATAACACCTGCAAGAATTCGGGGCCTCATAGACAACTATTACAAAAGACTGCATGCTGTCATTGATGCTAAAGGGGGAAATACACAATATTAAGAACAAAGGGTATGCAGACTTTTGAACAGGGGTCAGTTCATGTTTTTTTTTGTTGCCATGTTTTGTTTTATGATTGTGCCATTCTGTTATGACCTACAGTTGAATGTGAATCCCATAAGAAATAAAAGACGTGTTTTGCCTGCTCACTCATGTTTTCTTTACAAATGGTACATATACAGCTCTGGAAAAAATTAAGAGACGACTCCTAATTTTTCTTAAATTAGCATCTCTACATGTATGGCAGCCATTCCATTCCAGTGTCTGTTCAATTCCAACACAGGCACACCTCATTTTACTTAATGAGGTACTGATTAGGTGATTACCTGAACCTAATCAGTGGGCTGAAGTCGTGCAGAGCTAGAAAAAAGCCCTTCATCAATTAGAAACAAAGAAGAGCCAGGCTGAAGTTTGCAAAAGACCATAAGGATTGGGCTGTAGAGGAATGGAGTAAGGTCATCTTCACTGGCGAGTCAAATTTTCTGCTTTGCCCAGCACCTGGTCATCTAATGGTGAGACGGAGACCCGGAGAGGCCTACACTGTGAAATTTGGTGGAGGATCAGTGATGATTTGGGGATGCTTCAGCAAGGCTGGAATAGGGCAGATTTGTCTTTATGAAGGACGCATGAATCAAGCCAAGTACAAGGTTATCCTGGAAGAACACCTGCTTCCTTCTGCCCTGACAATGTTCCCCAACTATGAGAATTGGTTTTTCCAGCAAGACAATGCTCCATGCCACACAGCCAGGTCAATCAAGGTGTGGATGGAGGACCACCAGATCAAGACCCTGTCATGGCCAGCCCAATCTCCAGACCTGAACCCCATTGAAAACCTCTGGAATTTGATCAAGAGGAAGATGGATGGTCACAAGCCATCAAACAAAGCCGAGCTATTTGAATTTTTGTGCCAGGAGTGGCATAAAGTCACCCAACAGCAATTTCACAGACTGGTGGAGAGCATGCCAAGACGCATGAAAGCTGTGATTAAAAATCAGGGTTATTCCACCAAATATTGATTTCTAAACTCTTCCTATGTTAAAACATTAGTATTTTGTAGTTGAAAATTGAATATGAATTTGTTTTCTTTGCATTATTAAAACAACGCATCTTTTTTTGGTTATTTTGACCAGTTGTTTTCTACAAATAAATACTCTAAATGACCATATTTTTATTTGGAGTTTGTGAGTAATGTTGTTAGTAGTCTAAAGAATAAAACAAAACTGTTCATTTATTCAAACACATACCTATGAATAGTAAAACCAGATAAAATTTTGCAGTGGTCTATTAATTTTTTCCAGAGCAGTATTATCAATTCTCCAAGGGTATGTAAACTTTTGAGCACAACTGTAAAAGTCATTTGTCGAAAAACAGTAACTTGTAATACGCTTGCTGAATTGATAATTGGTGATCGTTGGTATTTCGTTTTGTGAATATTTATTTAGTGTAATACTTTTGTAGAATCATAATCTTCAGTAAACAAGAAACCAGGAAAGCCTAGTTAAGCCGGCCCGCAATAAAAAGCATTGATGGTTGTGGCCCTCCCGAGATTTGAACCCATCGCCCACATGAAAGGCTGTGTCTTTAACCACTACACCACCAAGCTATACATCTGCCAAATGTATAGCCTCTTGACATATAATTCTGTCACACATTAATATCATGTCAAGTTTGAATATTTCTTCAGACATCATTAACCATTGTGTTAAACTGAGTAACATTTCTTATTAAGTTTTCCTCCACTACAAATAGCATCTATGAACTGTATGGCTTTTGCCACGGGCCTTTTTAACAGCTAATTAGCCATTCGTGAATGACATTGAAAATCCACCAGAAATAGTCACAATATAACAGTAAACAGTTTTCATTTTAGGCTTATAACATAGCTACTGAAGGTTTTAGCCAGCGAAGTTTTTGTCTATCCTGAACAAATCCTCTTTTGCCACTAGCCGTTTTTACAGCTAATTAGCCATTTGTGAATGACACTGATACAGTATCTATCAATATAGGTGACGATAGTGATGGCCATTCGAGGCTTCATTACCGTTCTTCTAGCAGCAGGATATTATGCTAGCAGTGCTAACTCAGATTTTCTTTTTAAAATAAAAGCCATCATTGAAATATATATGGTAATAGTTAACATCTGGTAATCTGTTAACAGTCTGTACATTTTATGTTTAATGTCCGTTCCAATGTTATTCTTGTCTGTTTTTTTCACAGACTAGATTAACTATATCGCCTTATACATATCAATGATGGCCTTTATTGTGATAAAGAAAATCTGAGTGTTGTCAGCACAATATCTTGCTGCTAAAATAACGCTAATGAAGCCTCGAATGGCCATCACTAGGTGACGATAACTGACTTTTTCATCAAGTGAAAAGACGAGAGAACCACCAGAAATCGTTGCAATAATGTATAACCGTAAACAGTTGAGGCTTACTATAACGTGCCGCAATAAAACTGTTTACTTTATCGCGCGACTATTTCTTGTGGATATTCAAAGTACGCATCCGGGCATAACTTTTTGTGTCAGGATAGACAAAAACTTAGCTGGCTACAACATTACGTTATAGTAAGCCACAAGTATAGTAAGCTACGTAGCTTACTATACTTGAGGCTTACTATAAGCTGCGTAGCTTACTATACTTGAGGCTTACTATAACGTAATGTTGTAGCCAGCTAAGTTTTTGTCTATCCTGACCCAAAAAGCATGCCTGGATGGGTACTTCGAAAATCCACAAGACAGATATTTTTTGCTATTTAAAAATGCCCAGAGGTGCTAGTTGTCAGGATTTCCAATTGAAGAAGAGCAAATAAAAATAAAAACAAATAAAAAGACCTTGAAGAAACAATGTGTGTACAGACTGAAGAATGTGTGTGTGATGTGTGTAGAGATACGGGACATAGTGTTTGTGGCGGTAGGAGTGTGATTTCTTGAATGAAAAGAGGAATGTCTGTATGCTGAGTGACAGGACAGTGTGTGTGTGATTTCATGTGGAGATATTAGAGAGTGTGTAAAGAGAGATGAGAGAAAGCGTATTTGGATGGAGGGAGTAGAGGGTAGGGTAGGAATATGTGTGTGGAGCAAGGAGAGTGTGTCTTGGTGAGGAGTGGGGGGAGGAATGTCTGGATTGTGTGTGGAGAGAATATAATGTGTGTGTGATAGTGTGGAGGTAAAACATTGGTGAGGTTTATAGTGCCCATATTGTTTGAGATATCAACTTTTCTTATACAACTTTTAAAAACAATGGTCCACACCTATTGTCATCCAAATCCGTTCAGCGGTTTCGGGGGAGATATAGTTTAAATGGGTTTTTATTAACGGCAAAATCGTGAGAAACATGGTGATGTTTATAGTACCCCCAAGAGTTATTTCTGTACGGGACTTTTTCTGTCCATTCCTGGCAGACACATTTACAGGTATGTATAGTTTCGTAGCTGTTTGATTATTCCATTTGGGATTAATGGACTTCTAAAACATAATGGTTCAAAGGTCCTTCACACCAAACGGCATGCAAATCCGTTCAGCGGACGTTTTTCACAAAAGTCAAAATTGAGGCCATATTGTTTGGGATATCAACTTTTCTTATATAACTTTTAACACTAGGACACTAGTTTGAGTTTGTAATTCAAATAAAACTGCCATTTTGAAAGCAACACCCTCCTCCTTCCATGACGTTTCTTAAATAGGCGTATATTATATTGTTCCGTTGTCAGAATTCGAAACTTACAAACGGAAAACTATTTAGAGACTATTTACCAGGGGTTTTTTTACCCTGTTTTCAGTCTTAATCGCCAATAGCCCACAGTACTTAGCGTTGATACCCAAATGGTACCCAGGCGCTAATCACCCCTCACTGAATACATGACGTCTCTGGATAAATGCGCGATAATCCCAGATGAATAATAGTCTTGCTTGAATTTGAATGAACTTACAAATGAAATACAAGATTTCCATAACCAACAATTTAATTACGCTATTACTGATACATAATACAAACTACAGTATAAAGGCTACTTGACAATTCAACATATGTATCACACTTTACTGTTGTTCAATAGGAGATTCAGCATTGTTGTGTAGGATAATTAATCAAATGTAAATCTGAAATGTAAATCTAAATAATTAGTCTTTACGGAAATTGTTTTCCGCATATGCCTATTCAGGAAAAGTCATGGAAGGAGGGGGGTGTAGCTTTCAAAATGGCAGTTTTATATTAATTACAAACTCAAACGCCAATTCTCCTAGGCAATTGGCAGTCCTAGTGTTAAAAAGTAGTCTGACTACTGCAACGCATTACTTTGTAGTCTGATCTCCATTATATTGAGAATCAGTGCCACTATTTAAAAAGGGCGGTCCGTAAATGGCGTACAAAGAACCTGGAGCAAATCTGCCAAGAACAATGGGACAAGAATCACTGAAACTGTGTGCAAACTTGGTAAGTACCTACTCCAAAGGACTGAAAGGTTTACTGCAGCAAAAGTTGCAGTAAATGTAAGGGGGTTGAATACTTATCCAAGCAATTTTGTTTTTTAAATGTATTTTTATTTATCACCTTGTGATAATTCTGTTCTAATTTCAGTGTTTTAAAATAAACAGCACAAAGTGTCAATGTACCATTTGAAATTCAGTAATATGAGAGATTTGGTCTAGGATTAGAGTGTTTTTGCAAGGCACTGTATTTAAGTGCTATGTTGGTTTATTTATTTAGTAAATTAGTTATGTCAAATAGTTATATTCATCATGATTTTTCCTTGTCATCTCAAGCCCCCCCCAGCAGCTATCTGAGGCCCCCTTGGGGTCCTAGGCCCCCCTGATGAGAACCGCTGGTAACCTATTCAACCTATTCAACATGACTGCATACATGAACAAAGTGATGTTTGATGCTATTTGCAGAGGAACGCCACTGATAAACCCATTCCTCAATGCAA
The DNA here is from genome assembly GCA_016801175.1 of Esox masquinongy. NCBI lineage: Eukaryota > Metazoa > Chordata > Actinopteri > Esociformes > Esocidae > Esox > Esox masquinongy. The sequence goes on from JACXGI010000289.1 coordinate 104,083, forward strand.
CCTCCACATTCCAATCAGATGACACCCACAAACCCACTCACAGTAAGAGGACCCAGCGCAAGCTCTTTTTGTTATTTCGCACACACACAAAATGCGTGAATGGGGGAAAGTCAATAAGCAGAAAAAGAAAAATGAAGAAGGAAAAAAAGACAATTTAGGGTGGAGAAAATGCTGAGTCTCATATAAAGGTGGCAGCCACACTTTTTATATTTATGACTTTCTTGTGGCACATTACTCCAGTTATCAAAGGCCGGGGTCGCTCCACTTCCCTTTCACATGCCCCTCTCCTTCAGCAGCCAGCCAGCCCGAAGCATGGATGCATATGCTTTACACATTTGTCAGCAAGGCCTGATGGAGAACACACAAGCCAGCGGAGAACATGGGAGAGGAAATCCATTGGACCCAATTATGATCAATATGATCTAATGGGTTTGTCCTGGGAATACAGTCACAAAAGAGCAATACAAATCTGGTGTGTCGTCTGGGAGTTGACTGATTGATATGAAATAGTGGATTGTTGTTTTCTCTCCACTTAGAGCTTTCTGCTGCCACTCATCCATTCCATGAGATGAGACAAAAAGCCAACACTTAGATGAATACACTTGAACACCTGTCAGGGTAGGATACAATCTGAAAGCTCTTCAGTGCTGGGTTCATTACCGACCACAACAAGTAAACATTTGTGTAATTTCTGCAAACGGTATGATTTACCGTCGGGGCAATCACTTGGGTATAACAGTAGCATCAATTCTCCTGCCTCTGTCCCAGGCCATAACTTAAAACACTTTTTATATATACCCTACTGTTCAAAGGTTTGCGATCACTTAGAAATATCCTTATTTTTTTGTCCATTAAAATTACATCAAATTGATCAGAAATACAGTGTAACTGTTCATGTTGTAAATGACAATTGTGGCTGTAAACGGCTGATATTCTTAAAAAAGAATGTGTGCTAAATAGTTATGACTTGTTGAATGTTTGATTTTGTTATTTTATTGTCTTAAAAACGTTGTTATTCACACCCAAAAGTTATAGTAGTCCGCCTCAGTCGTGCTTGATCAGTATGTGTGCAAAGGTGGCCGCGCAAAACCAGATAAATGAGATTAGTGACTGAAGCACTTGTTTAATTATCTCAGGTTTTGGCTGGTAAAAACGGAGTGTGCCTACGTTAACATTAGCCAACCCATATAAAAGTTGTTCAGTAATCTACTACTGACGGATATTTCTCAAAACAATAAAAGCCTATACCTGGTATTTTATCTTATTCCAATTTCAGATAGGACTTGTTTAGGGGAGTAGGCTAGTATTTGCCTACAAATAGCTGTAACATGGCACTGCTTTCAAGGCAAATCATTTTATGGAATGTATCACAATATTTGAGGAGGAAAGGTGTGTTGACAAGCACTCGGCCCAGGGATAACCAGTCATGATTCCCATTTGATGCCGACACCTTCACTGCGTACAGCTATGCAATATGACTCTGTTTGTTCTGGACCTCAAAAACAGGGGTGTAGATTTGATTTCAAATGTGAGGGGGACAAATATTTTTTGCAAATGCCCATGGTTTTGGAATGGGATGTCCAACAAGCTCATATAGATGTGATGGTCGAGGGTCCACATACTTTCGGCCACATGGTGTATGTGCACTGGTGGACACAACATCTCTTTGATTCCGCTAAAATAAACATGAAAAATACTACCTTCAGCCATTTCATTTAATATTACTTAGTTAAGATATTGTCTGTGATGTGTGCTGTTAGTAAAGAGCTACTACACGGACCTCTGTATTTCAATGTGTGCGTGGTTGATAGGTGTTCTACATGTATATTTTGCCTGTACTGTACTTGAATTTCACAACCTCACCTCCCAAACTCCACCAGCCCTCTGGCATGACTACAGTGGTTGACTCAACATCCTTCTGGTTCGGCTAATAAATATGAACAACCAAGATATGGGCTACAGATTATAAAAAATACATTTGTTAAAGTTTAATGGACTACTGCTATGTAGCAACAATTCACCTTAGCGCCACAGTTGACCTTATCTCTCTGGCTGTCTGATCCTGCTGTGACAAGGACCTTGTGACGGTCACCATCTCATCTGATCCTGCTAAAATGCAGTGCAGAATATGACATGAACAGCTTTATCTACATTGATGCCTCCAGAACCTGATGGCAATGTTTAATCTATAAGATTCGCATTAGGCTGAAATGTCTAATGCAGTAGGGAAGTACATGTAACGTTAGCTAACTTTTCAAGAGATCAACTACACTGCTCAGAAAAATGAAGGGAACACATCAGGTCTCGATGAACGAAATATATTAAAGATCAATATCTTTACAATACATTGTGTAATTCATTGAGAACAAAATTACATAACAACGGTCAATGGAAAGCAAAATCATCAACCGACTGAGGGCTGAATTCAAACTCACACTGAAAATCAAAGTAAACAATTGAAAACACAGGCTGTTCCAACTTGTGTGAATTTCATCATGGCAACTCAATGAGACTTAGTAGGGTGTATGGCCCCCACCTGCCTGTATGCACTCACGACAATGTCTGGGCATGCTTCTGATGAGACGGTGGATGGTAACTGAACCAAATCTAATTTAACGAGGAAAAGTATAAAAACCACTGCTGTGGTCATCACTATCCTCTTGCAACAGAACCAGCTGGATGGCAAAAACAGTGCAAGTAGTATCTCAAAGGTAATTTGAATAAAAAAAAATAACTACTCAGCATGACGAAAGAGTTGAAAAGAGTGAGGAAAAGAAGGGTTCAATTCTGGCTTTACTGGCAGAGGGATACAGTGAGCGTCAGATTGCCTCCATTCTGAAAATTTCAAAGACGGCGGTTCATAAGATCAAGGTCAAGCAACAGACATTGAGGACTGTCAATGTCAGACTGGCAGAGGGCGAAAACGACTGTCCACTGACCGAGATGACTGTCAACTCATTCAAATGTCACTCAACAACCGTAGGATGACATCAAGTGACCAACAAAAAGAATGGCAAACAGCAGCTGGAGTGCAGTGCACGGCGAGGACGGTTCGAAACAGGCTCCTAGGGGCAGGGCTGAAGTCGTGCAAAGCTCGAAAAAAGCCCTTCATCAAAGAGAAGCAAAGAAGAACCAGGATGAAGTTTTCAAAAGACCATAAGGATTGGACCGTAGAGGAATGTAGTAAGGTAATCATCTCTGACGAGTCAAATTTTCAGCTTTGCCCAACACCTTGTCGTCTAATGGTTAGACGGAGACCTGGACAGGCCTACAAGCCACATTGTCTCGCACCCACTGTGAAATTTGGTGGAGGATCGGTGATGATCTGGGGATGCTTCAGCAAGGCCGGAATCGGGCAGATTTGTCTTTGTGGTACTCAAGAAGAGCTATATACGGATCTCCATCGCATTGTGCTTTCTTGAGTACGTTTTTTATTGTTTGTACAGTCCTCTCTGCTTGCCCATTGGACTGTGCATGACCTGGACTGGAAGTTGTGTTGAAACTAGGGATGGGACGATGGACGATTTTAGTACTAATCGCGATGGAAATTACTCACGATTATGAAATCGTGGAGAAATTCCATAACTGGGATAATCATAAATCGGGAAAATCCTCACGAGTGACGTGAAAAAGTTGTGCCAGTTGCTGAAGTTTCCTTGACTGCTTGTTTTATTTTACAAGTAGAGCGCACATCTCATCTCACGTTGTACTACGCCACCAAACATCCTCTGCAATGTATAGTCATTGAAGCCGAATGGCTCTGCTAGGGTAAATAAAAGAATGTCAATTACAATAAAAATCTAAATTAAATTCTTAAATATAGTCATGAGTTGGGTTTGTATTGTAATGATTTAAAGAATGAAATATTTTTCCAATTCCTTTACAACAGTACTAGTCTAACCACTACACTTAGTAGTCTACAAAAAAAAGCTTCCGTTCACGTCTCCACTTCCCGCTATATGCAAATTACTGTCCATTCCATTACCGCGGAAAATAAGCAGTTGTCAGCAATGTTGAGCTCATACAAACCAATTATATTAATCCAAGAAGACATGCAGCTACGAGAGATGCAAGCAGAAAAAAACTGTTAACGAACTGCAAATTATAGAAAATATGAATAGGATATACATTATTATACATATATCTTGCACCTGCATTTTATATTATAGGTAGGCCAGTCTCAGATTTCTCACAATCTACAATTTAGTATTTTCATAAAGACATTCCTCTTTTAAAATGTGGAGCCAAGAAGAGTGTGTGTATTATAAACATATCTCGCTCACCCTCTAAATTGTGCATTTTAATTTATTTGTTGAATAGGAGCTTGAGCACGAATTAGGCCTACCTGGCCTGTGTATGTGTATGGGCTATAAAGGTGTGTGTGTGGGGTGTCTGATAGTAGGCCATTTAAAATGAACGTCCCTCAAGAGTTACGGTGCTTCTATGTTATCATCACCTCACACACAAAGTCAACAGTGTTTTAGGCTATTCATTGCAAGGGAGAATGATACAAGCGATATAAACTAGTTTTCCAATTCCTTTACAACAGTAGACCTACTAGTCTAACCACTACACTTAGTAGCTTACAAAAAAAGATTCCGATCACCTCTCCACTTCCCGCTATATGCAAATACCTGTCCATTCCATTACCGTGGAAAATAAGCTGTTGAAACAATGTTGAGCTCAAAGAAACCAATGATATTTATCCTAGAAGACATGCAGCTATGAGAGATGCATGCAGAAAAAAACATGTTAACAAACAGTAAATTGTAGAAAATATGAATAGGATATACATTATTATACATATATCGCTTTGTAATTATAATTTTGTTTATATTGTAGGCTAATTGTTAATGCTTTCCTACTGAAAATGACAACAGAAAACAAAGAGAATATAATTTTCGTGGGCCAAAATAACATTGCCGATCTGCATGATCTGCACAGTACATAATGCGCACAACATAACGGGGAGCTGTTATCATGAATTATAAAGAAATGACTCATCAAATAGGCCTATCCTTAGCTAATAAGGCAGATAAAATGCGCACGGAAGTGCATGTACCCACAGGTCAGTACCGGTAAGAAATGAAATCTATTTTCACTCCTGATCCTCAGATGAGTGGCTTGAAAAATCTCTTGCCAGTCACTGAAGTGTTCCTGAGTACTTGTTTTATTTAACTGGTGGAGCGCATATCTCAATATTTTTTTAGATTAGATTCAACTTTATTTTCATTGAACAAGTGCAAGTACAATACAACAAAATGCAGTTAGCATCTAACAAGAAGTGCGAATAGAGGAAGGCACAACATTTACTTGTATTAAGTATAATGTATGTTACAGATGTGACATACAGATGTGCAACATATAGATGTGCAATGAAGGCAAATGCAGTACAAATGGCAATTCTAAATGCCATTAAACATCCTCTGCAATGTATTGTCAATGAAGCTGGAAACCATATACATTTAGAGATGTACATGTTATTATAGCATTAGTTAATTATTAAAAACCTTTTTTGATATTATTTTATTGTAATGGATTTTTAAATGCACAAGAACAATATTTATGTAATGGAAGAATATCTGATCAGCCGTTTTGAGCAAGAAACCAGAGCTGTTACTGGGATTGTTATTAATCGGGATAAAATCGTAAATCGGGATAATTTTGGCGAGGATAACCATGGCATGAAATTCTCATATCTTCCCACCCCTAGTTGAAACTCCCATTTTTCAGAGAAACATCTAAACTCTACACTGGCATATTGTGGTTCATTTTCAGATATGACAATATCTGGAATCCCATGTCTTGTGAACGTTGATTTCATTGCAGTAATCACCCCACGACTTGTTGTTTCACTCAGCTTGGTGATTTCTGGATATTCAGAATAATAATCCACACAGAGCAAATACTCAGATCCATTGTAGTGAAAAAGATCTGTGCCAACCTTTGTCTATGGTCTTCCTGGCAGTGAATGAGGAATCATTGGTTCTCTGGCATTGCTGTTTTTGTTGGCATTGCATAGTGCACACTGTGATACTAACTCTTCTATCTGCTTTGATATGCCTGGCCAATAGAGAATGTCTCTTGCTCTCTCCTTACACTTGACTATGCCCAGGTGTGACTTGTGGATTTTATTCAACATGTACTGTCTGAGTTGATGTGGAACAATGAGCTTTGCTCCCTTGAACATCATTCCTGATGTGTAGCTTATTTCTTCATTGAACGACTAGTATGGCTGGATTTCTTTTGCCACTGCTGTTCTTTCGTTTGGCCAAACTTTCATTGTTGTGTCTCTCAGCATCATCATTTTTGGATCTTCCGCTGTTGCTTTTCTAAAAACCTGCAGTTTCTCCTCCAAGATTGGCAGTTGCGGTGTGATGTAGTTTACATTTAGCTCTTCTCCTAGGAGATCTTTATGCTGTTCCTTTAGATATGCACAACTTAATGCATCAGCAATGTGGATGTCTTTCCCTGGCATGTACAGTGGATATAAAAAGTCTACACACCCCTGTTAAAATGCCAGGTTTTTGTGATGTAAAAGAATGAGAC